>OX336379.1:40310243-40583340 GCA_946902895.1 Fragum fragum
TATTGTAGGTTTTATTGCAATTATCCACTTGCTACTTTTTGGCGATATAATATGGAGTTATGCGTACGACGTAGTAATATCTATCCAAATCTGGATAAGTGATACGGTCCCGAAGACAGGTCAATCTTCGGAGAATATGACATGCGCAGACAACGTCAATCTTCGGAGAATATGACATGCGCAGACAACGCTATTTTTGAAAAAATGCCCGACACCCCACGATGATTGCAATGAATTACTATTGGAAGCGGCGTTGTATACGATTCAATAAATGGTTGACTCAAATTATACACGTAATAACATGATACACATTACATCAAAGCCACAGCGTTAACCCTTGTCATGTATCTAAATTTTAACCTAGGTCAGCTGTTGGCGGTAAATCAAGACACCCATACAAGATGTCCATTTTCGCTCGAAATAATCATATTTTGTTTGTGTTGGCGGCAAAGCTGTATTTTACAAAATAACAAAAAACTGATGGATGAACTGAGAACGACCTCACTATATATTGTACAATGGCCATCAAACAACGGTTAGGAACGTGGAAGAAGTGTCAGGTAAGCCAATCTTCTTTAATTAAATGTCTCAGAAAGATGAATGTTTGTCTGCATGGGTGTTTGTATGTACCAGTGTCTTTTTGGCTTCCGTTTGCCCTCATACATGATTAACGATTCTTTTTTACTTCCTTTTGCACTCATAAATGACTAACCGTCCCCCATATAGTGACGGCTTATATTTTAAAAGACGGGTAGGAAGTTCTTCACATTACCACCACCACCACCACTAATAACAACAACAAAGTACTTTAAAGTTCAATAATGTTTTATGTCATTCGTAGACTTATTGTAGATATACCGTAATGCCGTATTCGAATAACACTATCACGAGTTTTCTTAAGCTTATCACGGTCTTAGAAAAAGACGGTATCTTGCAGAATAATTTTTATTATAAGTCGTCACCTATTTTTGGTATCGGTGACGGATTGTTCGTTCTCAGCTTGGATATTTATAGATTAATAGCCTGTGGCGGTCAAGCATCACGATAACAGTAAAAAGACTGGTTACGGATATCCGTCATTAAGAAAGGTGGCGATTAATCATTTGGTATTAGACAGGTAAAATCACTTTTACAGTAGATTATGTATCTTGTCTCTTTTTTTTAAAAAAATAATTCTTTCCGATACAAAACCGGAATTTTTACATAGCTTGAATTTTATACTTGAGCAAACATTGTGGTAAAAGAAGAAATTGTTTGTAATAAGCAGTTTCTCCTTTTCCCCACAATACTTTATACCGCATAGGATGATTTCTTTGAAGTTACACCCAATTCTCATTGTCGAATGCAACCTCTTTCAATTTGGACCAGTCTAAAATTTTAAATAGCGGGAAAGGGATTACAGTAAAAAGAATATAATGAAATGCGATAAAAGATGAAAAGCTCCAAAAGCTCTATTTGTTTCAGTCGATGCAATTCAACATCACAGACCAGCATTGGGTGACCATATAATTCCTCTTGTGCCCTGAAAATAAATAGTATGGAACATGATGCATTTAACCCCTCCTCAAATAACAAAATTTTTGCAGACGACGATCTAAAGTCTATGACATTTAGATTTTTCGTCTTTCTGGGTAGAAAACATTGTGTAAAATGAAGAAAGTGCTTGTTTCAAGCAATTTCTTCATTATACACAATGTTTTTCCCAAATGTTTTTCTTGAGGGGCGTCAAAAAAGTGTCACTGTGTGGGAATGTGTTAATCATTCATCCAAGGCAATATGATTTGAAGACTAAAAATAATGATAATGATGGTGTTTTCATTTTTTTCCCCAAATTTTAAAATAAATATCTTTTTATTTTGGTTCACACAGAAATGGAAAAAAAGTGTCAATATCTTAAATACAACAACAACAACAACAACAATAATAACAACAACAACAAAACACCAAAAAACAAAACCACCCCCCTCTCCCCCCCCCCAAAAAAAAAACCAAAACAAACAACAACAACAACAACAACAACAACAACAACAACAAAAAACCCCCAAAAAAACAAAAGGCCCCACCACACTCACTTACCCTGACAAAGTTACAACTATTTTGTAAATTAAACCATTACTCAACAAAAACAGACTGGTCTAAATTGAGAGAAGGTGCAGTCGACAATATCAGTTAATGCCCTTTTTTGTATATTGGTGAAGAAACTATAAGAAATAATTGAGAAACTGTAACAAGCGATTTCTTCATACTGCATAATATTTTTTTTTTGTCATAAGGAGGGAACACAGTCAAAAGATTGTGACGTTATCAAAACTCCGGAAATTTCCAACGTCATTAAGTAACCTCAATAAGCTAGGTTTCCTGGATAATATAAAGTAGCGTCTTTTTTCATTAAATCTATAATGATCATTCTGCCATATAAACTGGTCCAAATTGAATAGATTTGCAGTCAATAATTAATAACTAATGCCAACACATTTTTTTATTTAATTGAATTTTATTTTTCGTTCTCTGATCTGCAAATTGTGACCTGTTCTGAAACTATTTATAGAGGGTCGGTACACAATTGTTTACCAATATCCTGGGATTCCTTTTGAAGATAAATTTTGTCCCTACAAGTGCCATGGAGCCTTCAACCCTTGTCAGGCTAAATAACCTCCTTTGTTAGAATATCATTCAAATCAAAGCGCTGAAAGCCTTGAAAAAAAAACCCTCATTGTGGGCCAATATTTATGTTTTGTTTACAATTTCTATAAGTAAATCTAGCTTACAACGTCAAAGAGGTGGTGAAGACTGAGATCAGACTGTACGTATATGCAGACTGATCTTAGTATTTACCATCTGCCAAAAAAAGAAATACTCCGGGTTCAGCATGACAAGGAAGAATACAGATGAAAATTTTAACAGGATTTACGTGAAAACATTTTTCAGGATGTTGAAGATTTTGCTTCTAGTAGTGTTTCAACTCTGCACGTTATGCATCGTTTCAGTTGGAGGTAAGTGCATCCAAAATACGAAAAACTCCTCTGGATTTGCATACATTGGAAAGCAAAAACAGAGGATCAAATAATTAATAAAACTGTATTTAGTTATTTTGAAATAATTCAATTTTTAGGTTCGTCTATCAAAAACGAGCGGTCTGATTGGTCGAAAAAAAAAAAAAAAAAAAAAAAAAAAAAATCATATCTCCACGAGCACGCAGCCATTTTGTATGTTTCCCCACAAAATAGTCCCATACTAAAAGGTATCAAAATTTGTAAAATGTTTTCTTTTTTCGCTGGATGCTATTAAATTATGAGAAATTAAGACAATTGTTTTTTTTTTATTTTCATGGAGGTATGAACCGAAAAAAGCTAATCAAATTTATGTGTGTGATAAGTTTTTTTCGTTTCATACCTACATGAAAACGAAAAATATTCTCTTCATCTCTTCACTCACCAAGTTTGACTTTTAAAGCGATGTTTGCGTTTCAGGTAAATTCCGCAGTGATTTAGCCTGTAATTCTGAAATTACTTAATTGGTTGAAAATTATGCATTCTGTTTCAGCTAATTTGAAATAGTTTTCCAAAAATTTAACTGTAAAAAAACAAAAATCTGTAGAAACTGTATAATGCTTACATGGCCAATATTCACAGTCGTCGTAATATCAGTTATGTTGAAGCTGTATATGGTAAATTTACAGATAACAAACAAAACTTCAATGATTACGAACGAATCAAGCAATCTCTTCATTTTCACAATGTTTTCTACCCAAAAAGTTAAAAAAAAAAGAAAAAAAAGAAAAAAAATCATTAACTATAATTTGCCGTCTGCAACTCCTTTCAATTTGGTCCAGTCTAGGATTTGGTCGTCTCGTATTGCATTATGGAATGAATATTCATGAATAAAAGTCAAAATCTTAATATTCATTTTGCATGTTCAATGTTGTAGCGGACATAACGTGTCCAATAGAATGGAAAACAGGAAAGAAAAAGAGAGGGAAGGATAAAGATAAGTATGACGGATCTTGCCAGTTTACGATGGAGCAAGGGTATGACGCTGGGGACGTTACGCTTAACGTCACATTTGACGGTGAAATTGACAAATTTTACGTGAGTAGTTCTCAAGTCCTTCAGTTGAGAAAAAAACAACATATGAATGATGTATGGAAAATAGAAAATACATGCATTAAGACTTAACCCATTACCAAACAATGGCGCTTTCCGACACACTGAGTGCAATCGTGGAAATATTTGCGTGAATAGGAGAAATGGCTTTTAGGGAGCACTTTGTCCTTTTTCTCAATGTGTATTTTTTTACCATATTTAGTGCAATCTGAAATGTTGTCTGCAATTTCTTACTTTTTGAACCAGTCTGAATTTTTGCCGTGTGGGAAAGAGTTAATACATAGATATATAAATCTATGGTTAGACGAACGAAAAAAAAAAAAAAAAAATAAAAATAAACAAGGAAAAAATGAAAAGATTGTGTCTTATCTGTATTCATTTTTAAATTGTTTAACGAGAGGTGAATGCATGTGGTAAATAATGTGCAGCATAAGATTTCCCTATTAGTCTACTATCAAGGACTTGTAGCGATTTTGAAGGGATATTAATTCCCGTACCGTAATGGTTACGTCGTTCATCACGTGATTAAGTAATTACAAGTAGGTTTTGCTTTATTGAGCTCTGATGTCATCAAAAAGCCGTTGCCGCGTTGACAAGTCTTTTCAAAACCTGAGCTTATTGCCTGCCATTTCAGGATATACACGAGCAAGTGACTTCATCGTGATACAATTTATAACATGTATGCAAGCAACTAGAATTTTTAACCCATCAAGGAATTGAAAACAACAACAACAACAAAACCACGCACACACACACACACTCCCCACCAAAACAATAACAAAATAACCCAAACGAACCCCAAACAAACAAACAAGAAGCTGACAGAGAAATGTGATGCACGTGTTCAGTTGGTGGTTAAACTTTTTGCCATAAAACAAAATTTTAAACTAGTCCATATCGAAGAAGAATTTTCAAATTACGCTAGAGTTAAAAAGTAACTGCCAAATACGGTAGAAAGCGTTGTGGAAAATGAGAATTTGCTAGTTACAAACAATTTCTCATTTTCCAAAATGTTTTCCTTAATCATAAAAAAGCTTTTTTACGTGGTAATGGGTTAAGAATCGATTTCAGATCATATCTTCACCCCTTAACATTCAGACTATCTGCATAAAACCCGAAGTATTTCGACCTCAGTGACATTTCAAAGACTAACCAGATCTGATATGTTTCATTTGTTTATTTGTTTAGAATTTAACGCAATTTTCAGAGATTTATCGCTGTGGCACTTATCCAAAGCTTTTCCCTGGTTATCTCCCCCCCCCCCCCAAAAAAAAAAAAGACCAGCCCTAAAACTGGATCCGAGCCAGTTGTAACTCATCCCACTGGGGATCACTACTTATCATTCGCCCATTGTTCAGAGACAAATAGGCGAGTTGCGATCACTTTTTGTCTAATGTCAGAAAGAATGTCGGTCGAGCCGGGGCTCGAACCCACGACCTCAGGAATGAAAAGTCAGCACAGTACCGACTGAACTAACCGGGCTCGAGACCAAGAAAGTAAACGAGTAATATACTCCATTGTGATATAACTGGTTATCATTTTTAACCCATCACGCGGAAATGTACATTGAAAAGAAAGCAAGAAGCTGGGAACCGAGGGATTTGATCTAAAACTGTTTTAAGAAACGATCTTTTTAAAAGGAAGGACAACTGTTCTACATTAACCAATTACCAGACGGCTAAAATAAGACTGGTCCAAATTGAAAGGAGTTGCAGACGACAACTTAGAGTCTATGAACTTTTATTTTTTGTTTTCAAGATTTTGTGTAGAAAATATTTTGTATAATAAGAAATTGTTTGTTACAATTGTTACAAGCAGTTCCTTCATTTTACACAATAGTTTCCCAATTGTTTTTCTTTAGCGGCATCTAAAACCGTCATTATGTGTGAATGGGTTGAAAAAATCTGCAGGAATGACTATGGTCAGTTTGCCTAGTTCAGTTAATTGTATTTCCAAAGGATGCAGCATTAATTAAAAATATCATTTTGGATTAAATAAACCAAGAATACCAAAAAGCTTTAAAAGGGACCTTCTATATATCGGACCTTTCATATTTCCGAGATGAAAAAGACTCCCCCCCTTTTTCCGTGACGGATCTCATTTATAAAGTATTTTGATAATCTTGGCTCATTTAATTCGGAATGTCATTTTGTTTTAACAATCAGAATGGCTAGACTCTCTGCTATGCGGTTGAATAATTTGTAAAAATTGACACAGTTTCTGTGTCCTTTTACATCCAACCATTCCGCTTTGTCAAGTCGACAACGCGCCGTACTCGCAATCCATGAGTTTGATCGACGACTCAGTCGACATTTAATAAAAATCATCTCGGCGCACATCAATTGAACCTCTGCTTGATAATTCGAACAATTGACGGATCGCGGTTGTCTATTAAAGAATCAATAGACCAATCAAATCAATCATTCAGACCGGAAGTGAACTGTGAATCCCAACATTGCCGACATTTATGATAAGCTTTGGCTTTAGCGACTTAAATGTTGTAACTGTTGTAGCTTGAATAAGCTGCGGTAGCGACATTAAGGTCGCCGGCCAATTATTTAACTTTTTGCAACACATTACTGGTGCTTTGAATACCTGTGAAACTTCCGGTCGGATATCAGTGGGCGTGTCCAGTGGTCCGTTATTTTTACATGTACGTGAAAGACAGACTTTGGGCAGCATTGAGATCCAAGCGGTGCATGAGAAATATTCTCTGATCGGAAATTTTGTCAGACAGAACGGATTCACATTCTAGTTGACCAATCGCATCTGTCAATCAAGGAATATATAGCCCAATCAAATTATTCATTCAGCCCGGAATTGAGATTCAAAACACCGACATTGGCAGCCATTAATTATTACTAAGTTTTAGTAACGACGTTTAGGTCGCCAAACAACGATTCTTTCATGCTACTGACCACAGCTTTTGCAAAATAACACCGTTTAAAAATCGAAGCGGATTTTTCTGTAGGAGTCAATAAGCGTGGCCAAAGGTGTGAATGGGCGGGGCCAGCGCTTTGTCAATCCGAGTTTAAACCTAATTATTTTACATCGTGTTGGAAACAAGTTCTTCCAACTTAGATTAATCCCTCTCGATTCTGCTTCCTGGAAAATGTACCAGTACTCTTGCCGAAAGTATGGGCGGGAAACGAACTCAGGACCTCTTGATCGGGAAGCGGACGCTCTACCTCTCGACCACGGACACCATTCCGAGTCTTTAATTGGCGTGAACGTATAATGATCGGAAATGTCTCTCACATGCTCTGTTGTTTCTTATCATGAGCACCTTATTAGACCGAAAGACTGTTCAAAATGGTGTAAACCATCATTCAAGCAAATTTTTAATGGACGTATTAAAAGAGTGACCCTAAGCGATGGGTAAGATGAATGGTTAGGTCGCAAAAGTGAAATGGCAGGAAAGTAGTACACTCCGTTCAATATGAACCAAAAATTGTTAAATTGGTGTTAGAATACAATTTTTTGTCCTTTCAAAAGAAAACAACAAGAACAACAACAACAACAAATTCGTCGTTGAGATACCGAAATATCGTACCTAAAGCTTCATTAAGCTTGAGTTACGACGTTTATAGTGCAAGTAGACAACATGCATCTTGATATGATTTTCTAAAACACATTTCAATACGTTTATATTAAATCCCTGAATTAACATTCGAGGGTATTTAATATGTACATTTCCACAGCATTCCTTGCCTACCTGAAATGATATCTTTACGAATAATCATTTCTTTTAAATACGAAACAACAATTCCGTACTAACGAAATATGGAGATGCATACAATGTAGCGTGCTAGCGGTCTTTTCGGACTTTGTCCTAGTTATGAACCCTTTATTGATAAATTGTCTGTCCGTTCATCGGTTTGTTTTGTGACCCTCCCCTTATCGAAAGACTAACTGTCCATTTATCCATGCGATTTGTCTTGTTTTCGTCTCATCGAAAGATCGTTTCAACCCTCAGTTTGTCTTGTGTCCCTCTTATCGATAGATCGACTATTCAGCAGCAGGTAATGATTCCCCTCATCGATAAATTTTCGATCCATTAACCAGTTTGTCTTGTGCACCCCTTATGGATAGATCGTCTTTTGATTCACCAGTTTCAGTTTGTCTTGTTTCCCTTTCGCTGATCGATCGCCTGTCCCATCATCAGTTTGGTTCGTGCCCCCCTTATCGTAGATCGTCTGCCTACCCACCAGTTTGTTTTGTGCCCCCCCCCCCCCCTCACCGAAATAGTGTTTGTCCGTTCTTCAGATTATCTTGTGTCCTCCTAACCGATAGATCGTCTTTAAATTCACAAATTTGTCCCCTAATCGCTAGAGCGTATGTCTCATCTGACTGTCTTGTTCCTCTCATCGATTCGTTGCTGTCAATACATCAGTGTTTTTGTGACCTGTTCATCGTCCAATCATCAACCTGTCTTATCCCCCCTTCATCGAAAGATCGCCAATTCATTCACCAATTTGTTTTGTGTCCTCCTCAGCGTCCGTCCATTCATCGATTCATCTTGTGCCCCCTCACCCGTAGATCGTCTGTAAAGGTACAAGTTAGTCTTGTGCCCCCTCACCGATAGATCATCTGTCCATTCATCGATTTATCTTTTGCCCCTTCACCGATAGATCGTCTGTCAATTCACCGGTTTATATTGTGCTCTCTCACCGATAAATCGTCTGTAAATCTACAAGATTGTCTCGTGCCCCCCTCACCGATAGATCATCTGTCTATTCACATTTGCCTCTTCACCGATACATTGTCAGTCCATTCACCGGATTTTCTTGTGTCCCCTCACCGATAGATCTTCTGTAAATTAACAAGTTTGTCTTGTGCCCCCCTCACCGATAAATCGTTTGTCCATTCATCAGTGTGTCTTCTAACCACCCCAACGATTGGTCGTCTGTCCATTCATCATTTTGTCTGTCTTTTTGTCTCTATGTAACCATAGAACTAATGTAACATAAGAGATAACTATTAGATTGACAGATCGACACCATCCATAAAAAACCGATTAACAAATTGAATCAATTATTTACACTCGAAGTGAACTCTTACATTATTGTTAAATACTGTAATTTTGTAGGTTGGCGACTTAAATGTAGTAACCGCAGTTTGCTCAAGTTGTAGTTACGACGTTTAGGTCGCCAACCAACGATTTCGTTATTGACAGATCTCAGCTGTCAATCGATAGTCGACTGACCAATCAAACCTCTTCTTCTGTCAAGAGACGCTTGTTTTTCAGTGCCATTATTTCAGTGTTTATCTCAATCATTTGCTATAAAACCGTTGCTATCAAACCATTGTAGAACGGATTGCGCTGCCTGGACCTACTACGATTAGGTTGCGAATAGAAGCACGTTACCGGTATGATTAGAATGACGTAATAATTCACGTAAATCCCGTTTAACAACGGCGTAATGTGTTTCGCGGACTATCATATCTCAATAAATTCTACGAATTTCAACAACTAATCGCAAAGAGGTAACATTATAAATACAATTTCGGATTCTTGTTCTAAAAGCACCGAATTTATTAAACTGGACGTCTAAGGCAGGTAACAACCAGGCAAAGATTCTTTTTGTCTGTTTCTTATAAATTTGGTATTTGAAAACCATTAATTTAATATTCTTCATCTAGTTTTGCCGACATATTCTTTTTATGTTGGCGAGACCATAGCACAGTTGATTGGGCGAAATGAGGTCCCAGGTTCGATCCCCGGTTGTGGCAAATGTCCTTTACGACATTTATCTCCCAAAAATGGGTTGATAATCGGAAACGCTATAGTGGGATGAGCAGCTGTATGCTCGGAAAGGATGTAGAGGTGGTACTAGTGTTAGAAATTACAGGAAACCATGGTTAGGTACTTCAGCCGCTGCGATAGGACTGAAATACTCTGAAAATTGGCGTTAAACACCAACAATCAGTAAATTCTCTTTTCGGAGTGAATTTTCCGTCGATTGACTTGTCATCTATTTCAGGCTCCGAAAGACTGGAGAAGTACCCAGGAAAGCGCCGGTAATTGGTACTACTGCACCTCCAAGAAGAAAATCGAAATTGGCAAAACAGTCGATATCAAGTTCAAGGTCAAAATGAAGAAATCAAAAGGACCGATTCGAAGGATCGCCGAGAAAATTATAAAGGGTGCTGTCGACTTCTTAAGAAAATTTGCGAAAAAGAAGAATGGTGGAAATTCTGAAAAAGGGAAGGGCAAATGGAAATCAAATACAGAACCCCCGGAAGGTATATGCGCGCTTTCATTTAGCACCGGGCTAATTTCCCCTAGCACATCGACCTCAACTTCTACAACGCCGACAACAACTACTACAACGCCGACCACAACTTCTACAACGCCGACCACAACTTCTACAACTCCGATCACCAGTTCTACAACACCGACCACAACTTCTACAACGCCGACCACAACCTCTACAACGCCGACCACAACTTCTACAACATCGACCACAACTTCTACAACACCAACCACCACTTCTACAACACCGACCACCACTTCTACAACGCCGACCACAACTTCTACAACACCGACCACAACTTCTACAACTCCGACCACCACTTCTACAACGCCGACCACAACTTCTACAACGCCGACCACAACTTCTACAACATCGACCACAACTTCTACAACGCCGACCACAACTTCTACAACGCCGACCACAACTTCTACAACGCCGACCACCACTTCTACAACACAAGCCCCAACAACAACAGAAAAGGGCAAGTACAACATTTATCAAATCCTAGGTTGGCGACCAAAAGCCGCACTCGGTTAAAATAAGAAAGAGTGTGATATATCTTCGATGCCATTCTATAACCTCGTAACTACAGCTTTATTCAAGCTGTAGTTACGAGATTTTAGAACGACAACGAAAATAAATAGTATCCAGGGCTCTTCAAAGCCTGAATCGCTCCTACTGCTTTATTACGGATTGAGCGTCTTTTTATAATAATAACACTGCAGGCAACTCATGTTAGAATGTACTACTTCTTGGCAATTTACTTGAAGAGAGTTAACTTTGTCTCGTGCATTAAATTCAGTCTAGCAGTATTGATAGACTAATCGCAGTTGTTAAAACCAATATATCAATCGACCAATCGAAATATTTATTTAGACCGAAAGTGAAATTTGAACTCCAACATTGGCTAATATTTTTGTGAAGCATTTCTGTTCATCTGGCGACTTATAAATTTTGCAAACGTACACCGTTTAATATAGATATTGAACTTCCTGTTGGAGTCATTACCTCAATAGCAGCACGTGACAACATGACGTCACGATTTTGACTGAAAAAGTTTTATGATGACATTTTTTTAACTCAAATTTTCTGTTATCTAAATAATAAAAGAATCCTCTTTATGTACAGTTCTAATGGAAAAATAACTACGGAATTGTATTTGCTTATCGTTTGTCATCTAGGTACTTATATCATATTTCATGCATAATTTAGCTTTAGAGGAAGTAGGTGTTGAGTATCCGTCAAAAGTTGACCAGTGGGGGAAAAATGGCCGCCGAAAAGTCTTATGTTAGTCTGAGTCTATTATACGTGTAACTTATTGGCGGTCTTTCGTCCGTATTAAAAAGCCGCTTTAAAATTTCTCGAATGAACCTGATAAAAGTCGCTTTAGGATGAACGCGGGATAGATCTTGTTGGAATCCACCCACCAGCTTCGTCGAAAGAGGATTTCAAAAGTTTTCAATACATACAAAGTGTGGAAATTAGCCAACTTTTCTGTTAAACTCTTCTCCTCAAAATTCTGGGAAATTATTAGATTTCGAAACAAGTTTTCTTTAATAACCGTCCAAATCTGAATAGATACGTGATCTGAAAAAATGATATCGAAATGAGTGTAGGTTAGGCAGTTACGGTATGATGAAAGTGAATATTTATCGAATTAGGACAAGCGGAAAAGGTTCGATGCTGTTCAGCTAGCGTAGCCGACACTTCCTGGGCAGCAATACTTACCTTATAGTCCAGAATGTCTTTTTTTAGCATAACGGTTCACATATGTGATATTTGTGACATGTGGCGATGATAAATGACGTAAAATACAGCACGACGTCAAACTCACGTTCCTTGGACGTAAGCATTTAATAGCATAGCAGTGGTGTGGAAATACAGATTTCCTCAATATATTTTTGGAAAAGAAAGACATATTTTTCTTCTTGAGGAAAAAAATTAACTTGTCCGCAAAAGATAGAAGAGCAACATTGCTGTTAACAAAGAAAATGCTGGATCAAGCATCAATAATATCTTCAACCATTGAATACATAAAATATTAAAGATGTATAAATGATTCGCGTTAACCCATTCACACACACTAACGCTTTTTGACGCCCACCAAGAAAAGCAATTTGGAGAACATTGTTGAGAATGATGAAATTGCTTGTCACAAGCAATTTCTTCATTTTCCACAATGTTTTCTACACAGAATGTTGTAAACATCTTAAAATTCATAAAACTTAATTAGTCGTCTGTAACTCCTTTCAATTTAGACCAGTCTACGATTTTGTCGTGTGGTATGGTAATGGGTTAAGAGTCGCCAAATAAGTTAGCGAATAACAACCCGAATGGAGCCGGAATTCATCGGGTAAATATATTATCTATCGATTGCACCGAAAACTGCCTTATTTGTTGCTTCCGTGACATATCAATTGCGTCATTATATTAGATTCTGCAACCAAATCAGTCGTTTTCGACTTTACCCGAAAAATAACGACCTCTTCCGACAAAATCCGATGTTTCAAAAAAAGGACACATATAACATATCATATTAAATTCAATTTGTAGTAAATGTAGTAGATTTAAAGCGAAGAAAAAATATCTATCTTGAAAATGACTTTGGGAAAAGCAGATAATTTTCCTGCGTCAATGTTTTATTAAAATCTGATCTAAAGCTTCTTTAAATTCTGTGCGATTGGTTTGTATGTTTATAATATGTAAAATATCATATTTCAAAGGTCAACTAGATGGATGTTGGATCGTCTTTTTGCCGTAGATTTATGTCAGTCATAAGTCCGTAGTTCCTTTGATTCATATGATGGCCCCGGTGACATAGCTGTACACCACATAGACGCGCCCTATTTTGTGTAGATGGAAGTCTTCACAAATTTTTTAAACCGAAATAGACCTGTGATATCTGGTTGACCTTTTTTGTGTTTATTCGGGTGTTGTTTCAAGGGTCATATATTTTTCCTCTCCGGGCGCACTCTGCCTTGTCTTGCGCTACTTAACATAAAAAAAAGGAAAGGGTTAGTAAAAAATAGTAAGAAAAAAAATTCGAAAATTATGTCATCCGCGCTTTACCTACTGCTTACTACTAGGTTCTTTTTAGGTTCATTTTGATCACAGTTGTGCTTTCTGGATATCGTTAATACAGATAGGATAACCTTAAATACGATTTTTATGGCGCACGAAATTGGTCAAAAGTCCACTTTAGGTAGTACACGCTAAATAAACGTGCACACGTAAATAATACTGTTGCTCTCACAAAATTTAGGCGTGCACGCATAATTATTGAGCGTTCAAGTGTATAAAATGTGCGCGTAGGCCTAAATTACAAGTGCACGCATAATATGAAGGTGTGTATTTTTATGCGTGGACGCTCATATGTTGAAAGTGCACTCGTTAAATAAAGCGTGCACCTTCAAATTATAAGCGCGCACGCGTGAATAAAACGGGTTTACCGACATTATTTACGCGTACACACGTTCTTTATGCCAAGACGAGACAAAGCGGACTTTTGACCCAAACGGTACACCATAGATTTTAGTAGCCAAACGACCACACCGTAACAAGCGTTCGACGAGATACAAATAAGCTTACATATACGTGCTGTATATGTATGTTTTCTTTTGATTAACAACCTGATCTTTACAATCCAGTGATATTATACTTAAGAAAATATTGCGGAAAAAATAAAGAAATCGCTTTTGACTCCAAAATATTTTCCATCATTTAGGATGGCTACTTTTTGAATTCTACCGAATTTAACTTACTTTGTAATATCATCTGTCACCCCTTTGAATTCGGACAAGTCTAAAATTTTAGAAAACAATAAAGGGTTGAGGTATAAGAATCCAGGCTGATGATTTATGACATTATTTAGTATTCTGAAGTCTAGGCTTCTTGTTACAAAAATTATATCTTTAATAGTAATTTGCTCGTCATGTGAGGACAAATCTCCACCCCAAAAATGAATACAAGTCCATGGAAACAAGTATTGTGCTTACCTGCAACTCAACGGTATAGTCTCGTTACCATTTCAATAATTGCAGACTGCAGCATTCCTGTGGAATACGGAAACAACAAGTGGATGAACCAAGGGAAGTACTTTGCACGTGGCCAGTGTGATTTTAGTTTTGACACCTTTGTACCTACAGGCGATTTCCAAGTTAACGTTACGTTTGACAGTGCCATTTCAACGTACACTGTAAGTCACGTTGTTTGTTTTTGTTTGAATTATAAAAAGACCCGTCTCCATGCGAAAATTGTTTAACTTCGATAGCTTTTACAGATTGGGAAAGTTGATCGGGGTTCAAATATATACGCAAAGTATCTATTTTAAAGTGGAACATTTACAATATTTCATACTCATTTTCAAAATTCTAATCATTTTTTAAATTTCCAGAAAATATAAAATTGCGTAAAAAACGACGCCTTTCCCGGGAAAACGATTACGCATCATTTCCGACTTCCGCTTATTTTTTTCACTAAAACGTTTTCACCCATGCGATAAAAATGAATTTAGCTGTTTTATTTTACTTCCTCGTTGTGGGAAGTACATGTATCAAACAAGAGCACCGGGTGCCAACGCTCGGCTGCAGGTGCTAGAAAATGCAAAAATTCTAAGTCGAAAAAGGGACACAACTCTTACAAAACCCTTTTAGAGTTATTCCCCTTGGTACTCTAGATAGCTCTTGTGATTGTCAATACAAACGCTAAGTTTCATGGGGATATCTTCAATAACAACAGCGATATGGCCAAGGTTAAAGTTTGTCACGCCAACGCCAACGCCGACGCGAACGACGCCAAGATGATCACAATACATCGGGTCTTCTCCGTAAAGAGCCGAGCTAAAAATCAATATCATGATAAGATATATGACAACAACAACATAACCAACCGCTTAGTAGACGAATCCGTATGTATATCTCATTTATGTTGCAATCTTTTTTACAGGACTACAATACGATGAACTTGGTTTCCTCGGATCCCGGAAACTGGTATTTCAGCGATTCGAAGTATCCTTTCAATCCAAACCAGGATTTCCTTTATGCCTTCGAGATTTCTTGGCTTACTGGCGACTTCCCACCAGCCAAGTGTAATTCCAACCTAGACTGTTAAATTGAAAAAAGAAAAAAAAAAATAAAATAATGAGACTGAAAATGTTTTTAGGGCATAGAACAACATTCCGCATTATTTGTTCCATTTTGCTTTCCAATACTCTTGTCTTAAATGAGGACCATTTCGGATACTTGCAGAGAGTTGGGCCAAACCTAGTAAAAATTCTGCAAGCTGACTTCGGTCGAAACAGTTATTGTGTAATTCACTTTTAGCTTCTCAGTCTTCTGAAATATCAAAATTTTCATGTGTAGCTCAAAGAAAATACAAGATGTTTTGTCGCTTTCGTAACATGATATTCCCTATACACAGTGACGCTTTAAACGTCTCTCAAGACAAACAATTGGGAAAACATTGTGGAAAATGAAGAAACTGCTTGTTACAAGCAATTTCTTCATTTTCCACAATGTATTTTACCCAGAAAGTTGAAAAAATCTAAAATTTCATAAACTTTAAAATGTCGTCTGCAACTCCTTTCAATTTGGACCAGTCTATATTTTTCTTGAGTGGGAATGGATTGAGCTAAATTAACTCTTCTCGAAATTTCGTAACAGGCGTATCAAACTTTCAACAACAACAAAAAAGAGTCTTTTAATAAATAAGGGTAAGTGGTGGATCTTATCCAAACTGTAGTTACGACGTTTATGTCAACAACCAACCATTTTACTACTTGATACTTGTTACTGACTTGCAACAACAATAATCGTTGTAAAGAAAACTGAAGAAAAGTATCAAAAATACCCTAATTAAACAATTATTACACAATCATTTAAGTACTTGCAACCAATTTGTTATTCGAACCTACACAGTATTTGCGACCAGGCAATGATAAGAGGAAAAACAGTTATTAAACCGTCCAAACTTTACGACCAAAGAAAAGTTCAGACTTATTCTTTACTGTCTAGTAATTCGTTTAATATTACCTGTAAGTTGTTAACTGGTGTTAAATATATTTCTCACTAGTATAAACGTGTTTGCGAAAGCGAATAGTCGTCTTTAATCTCATTTCTTTCACAAACCCATAATTATGACGTCATATAAGCTGACGATACTGCCGCATTTTCAGTTGCTGGATTTACGGAAAATCCATCTTGGCAAGCCAAGGGTTCAAACTCCACTTTGTGGGAAATCGCAAATTCTGTAAAACCTTTGTTAATATTAGAACAAACTGTGTGCATTGATTTTGAAATGAGCTGATCTAAACCGTGTCTGAAATAGGAAAGTTATATAAAGATCATCAAGGCTCGCTTAAACACTTCTCTTTTCTAACCTCGATCAAAGTTAGAATGTCACGTGATTTAAAACTCTTATAATCAGTTGAAGTATAAAGGCCGAGCTGTGTAGTTTAGACTGTGATCAAACAGACTATCGACTTGGCGGCTCGGAACTCTAAGATTAAATTCGAGGATAACAACCTTGATGCCTCGCGACCTGGCAGAATGAAAATAAGATTTGAACCTGACTAGTGACCAAACGGTCTAGAAACTCTTAAAAACTGGCTCTAATGCCTAATGGTCTAGCAGTGTTAAATCTATATTTGAATGCAATGGCCTGCTGACCTGTTGGCCGGGACATATAAGAGAACAAATAAGTAACAGTATCGGCGACCCGCTACGCGGAATAAAAAAAAATAATGATAAAATACCTGGCGGCCCAAAAATCAAAGAATAAATTGACGTGTACTGGCGCAAAGGCCTTACGCCAGGCAGTGTGTAAAATGAAATTTGAATGTCTGGATTTTTAAGATAAGGTCCTTACGGTCTTGCGGCCTCACAGCGTGGAATTAGATTTTGAATTCGACACCTTAGCCGCACAGGGAAAAGGAAATAGTAGATTAGAAGTGGGAATGACGCCCTAGCGGCCTGGTAGCGAGATATATATTTAGAATCTAACAATTTATTCTCTAAGATCCAGGCCACCGGGCTTCTAGACTATTTTATTCAAATTCTAAATCTCCAAGCCGCTAGTCTTTTAGAGTCAATTTTTGACCAAACCATGCAAATCACCAAGTCTATCGGGCCGTTAGACTTAAATTTATTCTCATTTTGTCATGCTACTTGGCTGCTATACTGTTTGTACACGCTAATAAGCCACTAGACCATTGTAATTTTATCTGTCTTGAGTTCGAGGACGACAGGCTGCTAAGCTGTTAAACTCAAAATGTTATTATACACTGATAGGTTGCCAGGTCGCTGGTCCATCAACTTTAAATGACTTGGTCACAAGACTTTAAATTTCGGGGAGTTATAATTCATCCGTATTTTACACAGCCTGCTTTCTGGACAAACACATGGAACAGGACAGCATTAATTGTTAATTCACTTATATTATATATTTTTGTAGATTTTAAGTAAATGATATATGAGTAGTCAGTTAACATGACATGCCTTCGTTAACCCTTTCCTGTTTCTCAGAAATTAGACTGGCCCAATTTGAAACATTTTGCAGCCGACAATGAAAAGTGTGTGCAATTTGAAAAAAAAAAACAAACAAAAACAAAACAACATTCTATGTGGTAGAAAATATTGTGATAAAAGAAGAAATTGCTTGTATCAAGCAATTTCCTCTTTTATCACAATATTTTCTTAAGTATAAAATTGCATGGACGTAAAAAGCAGTGATAATTCTGCAGGAAAGAGTTAAAGTATGTATTGTGGTAAGAAAACAACATATTAGGTTTGAAATAAATGCCATTTACCAAGCGATATCATTATAAGACACCTTAAATAGGTTTAAAAGCAAGAAGAAGTCCTTTGTAGAGCTTTTTACATACCGGGAAAACATGACACTCGGTCGATACATTTCAATCAGTGTCAACATGACTCCCCTACGGGTTTGTTAAATTATCGCACAAATCCCCAAGACGGTAATGGCATTGTTGAATGGGAATAATTACAACTTAATGACAACATTGATTATAAATACATATCTGAAAAGTTATATAGAATATTTGTATACCATGTACTCAATTAAAATATCATATGACCGTCATGTCGTCTACTTATTTTTGTTAAACTATTTCTTTTCTATATATTACGCTTAGAATGAACAAACGATTCACAATCGTGGCACAATCTCTTCATTTACGATAAATATCAAATACATGTGTTGTCTATTAGATTATTTTCTATTTTCCTGTTTTTTTTAGCATAGAAACTCTAAAATGGTGATAATAATTTTATGCAATGTTTCTTGTGTTTTTTCTAAGCCAGTATATGAACAAAGTGCAATTCGACCTAACAGCTACTTATCTCCGTGGTCCTTCGCCCATCGACGGAGAATGAGCCAGCTTCCACTTCACACGTGTCTACAGCGAAGTTACTAAATATTACAAAATAGAATGTTTAGGAATGCTCGCTTTTCAGTTCCTATCTACATTGCACGTTGTATAAGATCTCCGTACTTTGCCCCCATTTTTAAGTTTTGGGGATTTTAGATGTACGCTTAAACAACAAGTCTGATAATTTATCATTTCTTTGTTTGTTCTCCTAATGTCGAAATGAATGTTGACCAAACTAACAATAATTATATAACGGCCCTAAAATGCGCAGACTTATCTTCGTTGACGCAGTGTAAGATACACAGGGAATATTTTGTAAGAGAAACGTCTTTTTGTATTTGCTTTGAGCTGCGGAAGAAAACTTTGATGTTTCACGAGACCGAAGGTCAAGTAACTATATTCTTTTATATACCTATATTCTTATAAAATAAATTCGATGAAAAAAAAAATCTGTATAACAGCATTTCTTTTCTGATTTCAATTTTTGTATTTATTTAGGCTTTTGAGCCTGACTTATGGATTTGTTATCAATATCACAGTGTGTTTTGGGGGAAGATATGGCATTAAGTAATGATACTATTGATCTATTGTAACGTCTTCTTGGATCTAATTGCTCGTGGTTTATAATTACATTTTTTATCTTCGTGTACTATTTCATAAGATTCGATAGCCGGTTAGTTAGATCACTCGATGGTCGCGGCCAAAGTACAGCTGGTAGCGCATCGAACTCTCAATCATGAGGTCCAGGGTTCGATCCTGGTGTCGGCAAATATCCTTTCCGTCAGTTGTTTCCCTCCAATGGGTGTATGATCGGAAACCTAAGTGGGGTGAGCAGTTGGAGGCCTAGAAAGGACGAACTGGTAGCTTTCGTGCGAGACATACAAGGATTCCATGGTTAGGTGCTCAAGCCTCCGAGATAAGACGGAAATACTGTTAAAATGACGTTAAGTCAAAATCGATCTATCAATCTAAAGCGATCGACTCGCAATCACATGTTAGCCGGTTTTGGGCTATTATTGTATTTCGGCAGAGCGCTTAATATGCCATCCAGTGGTAGGAATTGGATGTTGTGGTTAGAATACAAATATTACGCCTTTCTTTCAAATGCACATGATAGGGTGAATTAGAAACCAGATGAAAATAAGGGTTCGTTTCGTTATCTTGCTATACTTGAAGATATAACAACAGCAATAATAATGATAATGATAATATAATATTTGCTTTTATAGATGCGTGTTCTAAATTTTGATACACTGTAAAAAAGTAGAAGGACGTTGTTGATTCTTTCGATCTACCTTCGTGAATAAGTTAAACATGTGAAAAAATCAATGGTATTATACAAGGCGATGCTATTTCAATAGCACTCTTTCAATTTTACGCCAATATCATTTACGGTTTAGCGAAATAATTATACAGACTCCTGATGCTATTAGTTAGTGCTGTATTGATAATTGGAATGTTACGGCGTCTGAAGGCTACATTTATGGGAATTTCTAAGCATAATGTTAGTGTAGACAGCTTTCGATAATGTTCACCATGATAGTGTATGATACAATGGTTACAAGCATCTGTGGTTTGAAAGAAGATATTAATATAGTTTTGAATTGAGTTTGGATTTTCAGCAAAATGCGGTAAATTTAGTTACTGAAAAATGTGAATAATAATGATAATAATAACAATAAAAAAAAAAGAAATATATTCAATTTTGTTCAATCATATTTTTAAGGCATATCTACAATATATAGTACTTTATTTAAGATGAATTCCACCCTCATCAAAGGGCCACCAAATCAATAAATTCTTAAAATTTGAATTTAAGTGAAATTAAAAATCACAGACAATTTGTAGGTTTGGTTTATTTCCGAGTGAAATCAAAATCCTGGGGTACGAAATAACTTAAGTCATGCATAATATTACATGAAAGAGTATTATAAATCTCCCTCTGTAACCAGACATTCTCTTACTACATGTGTAAATAAACATATTTAACATTGTCGAAAAAGGAAATAGTTGCGCTCTTTTTTGTGAATCAAAGGAAATAACAGTTGGGGTAAAGGATAACAATGCAGTAAATAAAGCAATAAAAAGGAATAACCCAGTGTATCCCCCAAAATGACATTTTTGTGAAAATGTAGCTTGTTTCAGCAACGATGAAAGGACATTTCGGCATCTCAGTTCTTTTAGTATTTTCAATGTTCTTCCCTACATTTTCGGAGACAGAGATCAGACTAGGTGAGTAAAACTTTGCTAGTTCACTAGTTTCTAATACAGTGAGGCTCATTCTAGTTAAAAATCAAGCTCACTTTAGTGATTTAGATACCACTTTTCCCCAACAACGGCTTTTGGCGAAGAGAAAAAGTCTTATCCCATTTACCCATGAGAAATTACGCTTTTGGACATCCCCCAAGGAAAACGGTTTGGAAAATATTATGGAATATGAAGAAATTGCCTGAATTGTAACAAACAATTTCTTCATATTCCACAAAGTTTTCTACGCAGAAAGTTGAAAAAATCTAAACCTTTATGGATTCGGAATGTCATCTGCAGCTACTTTGAATTTGGACCAGTCTAAAATTATTAATGGGTTAGATGATTCATTGTATGGGGCTAAATGCTGAATCTAACATTATTCAGACCTATCGAGGAATCTGATGCACCTAGCTATATAATCACGCCAGTACTGCAACACGATCCTACCCTAGCCTCTAGATACTTCTTTTACCTTTTGCTTAAAATTCACATTTTAAGTTTATATTTTAAAAAAAAATATGGTCAAACTTCAAATAAAAGTTGCTTGCAAGCTTCTTTCAAATGTTGTTTAACACAGGTTTCGCCTTGACCTTTTCCGTCTAAGGTATCGAATACAATAAGACGTATACATTATGTCTTTATTCACACACTACTCTCCATCACCAGATGTTGTTTTGCCAACAAAAGGATAAATTTTCCGTCCGTAATAGGCAATATTTATCAACATTGTAAAGTGTCCAGATACTTTTAAAAACGAAGATATAAGTATTACTTTTTTAAAGCCTATAGACAGATATTTTTTTAGTCTAGACACTGCGGCCATTGCGCGTCGGACTCTAAATCATGAGGTCCAGGGTTCGATTCCCTTTCGCGTTAGATATCCTTCTCGACATTTGTCTCTCACAAATGGGATAATCGTAAACCTTAGTGGGATAAGCAGCTAGGTGCTATAAGACAGGATGTAGCACTGGAGTAAGAAATACCAGGTACCTGTGGTTAGGTGCTCCAGCCGCCGCGGGGTGTCTGAACTACTGTTAAAAACCAAGATACCTTGTACATTTGATACGGAAGTGTAGACGTGACATTTGCGTTTTTTTTACTTAGACATCCCCCCACCCAAAACATTTCCGTTTTATACATTTTATCTTAAATAAAATCATCGATTTAAAGAACGGTTATTGCGTTTTCCCTCCGAAACATTTACGTTTTTCCTCTTTTCTTATTTAAAAAAAGAAGAAAGAAACAGAAGTGCTATCTCGTGTTAACGAGATACACAACCAACCAAAGTCGGTGTTTATTCATAACTTTATGATTTAATCTTTAGTTTCGTCTATCAAAAACGAGCGTTCTGATTGGTCGAAAAAATTTATTCATACCTCCATGAACAAAATTTTGAGCACGCAACGATTTTGTATGCTTCCGCACAAAAAGGTGCCATATAAAAAAGTATAAAAATTTGTAAAGTTTTGCTTTGTTCGCTCCATGCTATTGAATTATAAGAAATGAAGGAAATATTTTTTGTTGTCATTGAGGTATGAACCGAAAAACCTAATCACACAATGTATGAATCCGCTTCGCGTATTCATACAGTGTGATTAGTTTTTTCGGTTCATACCTCCATGAAAACAAAAAATATTCCCTTCATCTCTTAAATAAATGGATACCGCATTAGATAAGATATAGTTTGATGACGTCATTTTCTCGGCCCAACGACGTCGAGTCAAGATTAACATTAATATGGTTTTAAAACAGGGTTGATTTTATAAACTTCATTAGTTTCTTTCTTTTTTTTATCTTTTATAGTCAAAATTCAATGACGTTTGCTAAATGGAATTTTATAATATAGTAGTGATACGTAACCTTGTATTGGATCCTTGCCGCGTAGGAAAATTTGATATTTCACTCGACTTTCGGTCTCGAGAAATATGCGAGATTTCCTACGCGGTTCGAATCGAATTCACAACTTTAAGATAACATTCTTTATATCTCCTACAGAATATCTCGAAAGAAACTAGACTCTACAATTTTCCCGTTTTCACGTCTTATCGACAACAATCTTAACATTTTTTATCAAAACATTTTTACCTTCGGTCTCGTGAAATATGCGAGATTTCCTACGCGGTTCAAATCGAATTCACAACTTTAAGATTACATTCTTTATATCTACAAAAGAATATGACTCTACAATTTTCCCGTTTTCACGTGTTATCGACAACAATCATAACATTTTTTTATTGAAACAATTTTAGCTCGGCTATTTTCGGAGTAAACCCGAGGTATTGCTATAGCATTCGTGTCGTCGTCTTCGTTGTCGTCGTTGTTGTTTTCGTCGTCTTCGTCGTGCAAAAACTTTGACATTTTGTGATATCACTGGTTCTTCTAAAGGCATTCACTTGAAACTTGGCACACTTGTTCTCTATCAAAAGAGCAACCTATACTATCAAGGGAGATAATTGATGTATTTTGTCCACTATCCAGCACCCAACAGCCGATCGTAGGCACCCGTAGGCGGTGCTCTTGTTTTTGTAGTCTATAGTTATTTTTGTGCAGAATTGTCGAAATGTTTCCGTGACTTTAAGTAGGGTTGAAATTCTACTTCCTGATATTCGACGAAAAAAGTTACTGTGCAAAATCGACTTTACTCGAAAATGTTACCCTTGTAATATTGTGATTCTGAAAAAAGGATTTTCTTCTGCTGACAAGAGTTGAAGAGCCCCGAGTAAAAATTACCAAGGCATGAGGCAGAGAATATTAATTAAATAAATGTTCTCTCTGAGCAATATCAACAAACGATGAAATAAGACATGAGAAGACACGTATTTATTTACACAAAGGGCTCTCCATCAACAGCTGTTGATCTACCACAATAACTACAACCATTACCAGACGACAAAATTTAGACTGGTCCAAAATGAAAGATGCGACAGATGCTAATACTGCGTTGATTGAATTAAAAAAAAAACTTTATCTTTTTGGATAGAAAACACGATGGATAATAAAGAAATTGCTTGTTACGAGCATTTATTTTATTTTGTTCCATCTTTTCCAGATTTTTTTTCTTGGTTGGCGTCAAAAGGTATGAATGTGTGGGAATGGCTCGAACAATGTATTCGTGATGTAAGAATATAAGATTTTTTAAAAAATCGAATTTTAAGGGTTTTTGACGGATATCTCCTAGAGATAAAACTTTGTTTAACAATGACCAACCTAAAGGAACAATTATTCAATATGCAGAAGTTTCTTAGCAACTATTTTAGCAACTATGATTGAAAATGTCTAGAGCTGTGTTAGGTGAAAGGAAAGAAAACAAAAGCGCTTATGCGACCAAAACCAACTTCTTTCAGAAAGAAATACTCTTTAAAGGTATTTTCTTATATTATATTACTTGTCATTTTTTACCTGACAGGGCGAGGCAAATCAACCAAACATATAAAAAAAACTTTATCACACTAATGATGAATCAGCTTCGCGTGTTCATACAACGTGATTGTGTGTTTAGTTTCATACCTCAACGAAAACAAAAAATATTATTTTCATTTCATATAATTTAATATCGTCAAGCTTAACAAACCAAATATCTTATTTTACTAAAAATTATTATTTCTAACAATTATTTATGGCAAATAAACTTCTTTTAAATAAAATCTAACGCATCTAGTTTGTGCAAGCATAAATATAATTGCGTAATGGAAAATGTTTTCGTGGAAGTATGAAAAAATCAGCTTGCATCTTGATAGACGAAACTAAAAATCATTTTTTTCCTTGCGTACTTCCAAGGCGGCCCTTTCTCGTCTGAAAGGGCATAGTTATCCGAATGAATTTTCCATTGCAATATGAGACCGAATCATTTGTGCCGTTCTTGCATCAAAACACAATTTTAAATGAAACGCTTCAATAGTTTAAGTCAAACACTGCATTTGTAAATACATATGTCTTTGGGCTATTTTCAAGCTTTAGAATTGTTACATTATTGAATTCCTGGTCTATCAATAAGTCTAATTGTCAAGGCACACACAATTCTATTTGCCTTGTTAACACGCACTAATAGCAAGTTAAACTATTAACCGTGCTTTATGTCTCTTTTGAGGTAGATTAATTGCTTGACTATCACTAGAAATTGGAAATCAATGATGAACTTTTCATTGGGGGACGTTTCAGTTCTTTTAATATTATCAAATTGTATTTCGTTTATCGGTTAACTAGCTCGTTCGTTCAAACGTTCAAACGAAACATGAAATTGTTTTTTTTTTTTAATTTATCGTTATCTTTGTGTGTTGTTACTTTTGGTTTGACTAATTACGCTGACGTACTACTTGAAGGACATGAATTTATTGTTTTTTTCACAGACCTTTAAAAACACCCCAAAGACAGTTTTTAAGCGATGAACTTTTAGACATTTTTGTGTTTTGGATTAGAAAAGAATGTGGATAATGAAGAAATTGCTTGAAACAAGCAATTTCTTCATTTTCCTAATTTTTTTCTGAAGAATTTTTTTGAGGAGCATCCAAAAGCGTCATTTTTTGAGATGGGCTAAATGAATGTTTCAGTTCTTTTATTGTTATCAGATTGTATTTTCTTTATCAGTAAAGGTCTTAACTATTTTGATCGTTCAAACAAAACTTGATATAAATTATTTGAAATTCATCTTTATCTTTGCTCTTATTGCTAATAAACTTTTCGTTTTGCTAGCAACATTTTACTGAAGAGCTACTTGAATGGCATGAATACGTAATTTTTTTCACAGACACATGAAAAAACCACCACGAAAAACAACAAAACAACAGCAGCAAGGTACCTGATATCACAATGAAATCAAAACAAAACAAAAAATATTCCCTTTTTGGCATGATACGTAGTTTTTTCACAGACACATGAAAAAAACACCACGAAACCAACAAAACAACAGCAGCAAGGTACCTTATATCACAATGAAATCAAAACAAAACAAAAATATTCCCTTTTTGTCTAAAATCATATAAAATTTTACCAGTAAAGGACAGTTACTCTATGCCTTAAATTTGCCAAAATCAAATAGAAGAATTAGACGTATCACGACTTTCAACAACAACAACAACAACAACAAAAAAGCAAAAAGATCGACCAATCAAATTTTGACATTTAGATATAACTCCAAAAATTTTCGACATTTATATGAATCATATTTGTTGGTTCTATCGACTTATTCTTCGTAATTACTTCTAATTCAATCTGAAGTTACAACATTCAAGACGCCAAACAACCATTTCACATATTGTTACATGTTACTGACCATAAAAGTTGCAAAATAACGCCGTTTAACCTTTTCCAACACTGTCCCTCTTTTTAAACACGAGAATAAAAGCTTTTAATTTAGAAAAAAAATGTTGACAATGAAATAATTGCTTGTGATAAGCAATTTCTTCAATTTCCTCTAAGTTTCTACCCGAAAAAGCAAATATTTTCTAACTTCCACCAACTCGAAATAGTCGTCTACAATTTCTTTCAATTTAGAGCGGTCTAAAATTTCACTGAGTGGGAATGGGTTAATATCTAAGTCGAAGTTACTGTAAGAGTCACTGAGCGGGGCCAGCTTCCGCCATTTTCCCAGTGACAATAGACTCAAATGTAATCAATTGATTCAACCTCCTGACCTTATTGAAATTCTTCCACTCTTCAATCATGGGATGTCATGGGTTCGATCCCCGGCGGCGGCACATATCCTTCCCGACATTTGTCTGTCACAAATGGGTGGATAATTGTAAACCTAAGTTGGATAACAGCTGGAGACAAGGAAAGGATATAGTGGTATTACTGGTGTGAAAAATACCAGAAATCCATTGCTAGGTGCTCCAGCCGCTGCGATATGACTGAAATACTGTTAAAAGTGCCGTTAAACCCCACTCAATCATACAATCAATCTTATTGAAATTCATCCAGCGTATTTATTAGCATAACATATAACTGGGAAATAAACTTTCATTGTATTACAAATACTTAGAAAACTCGTTTCGACTAGACTTTTCTGTATGTCAACGGCATGTAATTTAATTCTTAGTTTCGTCTATAAAAACGAGCGTTCTGATTGGTCGAAAAAAAAAATATTCGTAACTCAACTAACAAAATAGCGATTTCGTATGCCTCCGCACAAAATAGTTCCATACAAAAGAGTATCAAAATTTGTAGAGTTTTTGCTTTTTTTTGCTCGATACTATTAAATTATAAGAAATGAAGAGATTATTTTTTGTTTTCATGGAGGTATGAACCGAAGAACCTAATCGCACAATGTATGAATTCGCTTCGCGTATTCATACAGTATGATTAGGTTTTTCGATTCATACCTCCATGAAAACAAGAAATATACTCTTCATCTCCTAAATAGTTTGAAACATCGTGGAATTGATACAGCGATTCGTTTTGGAATCGTTCTAGAATGGAATAGAATGAGTGAAATAAAAAGAATTGGAAGGAAAGGAGCGTTAAAATCCGTTATTACACGACAAAATGTAGATTGGTCCAAACACAAAAAAGTTGCAGACGACAATTTTTAAGCGATGAAATTATGGAAATCTGCGTAAACTTGTTAGAAAACATTGGACAATGAAGAAATAGCTTGAAACAAGCTATTTCTTCATTGTACTCAATGGTTTTCTACAGCATTTTTCTGGATGGGCGTCCAACAGCGTCATCGTCTGGAAATGGGTTGTAAGAAATAAACGAGCTTTTCTTAAACGTTATTTCATTCAAAGGAATTTGTGTATTTTCTATAAATAGATTCAAACCAATCAGATTCTTAAAAAAATCAGGTCACCAAGACATTGTACCCTGATTTGAGCGATGTTAATGAAGTTTTTTAATGTTGTGAATGATTTGAACTGGTGATTTAAATGATAATGATCTGAACGACAAATGAGTGATTTAGAATTAAATAGAACGGTGGTCAATTTCAATTGTTCTAAACGGCAGTTCACGGCGACAATTGAAAACATGGCTGCATTCGGGTTGGCAAAACATTTTCAAGCGTTTTCTTCTTGAAATCTGGTTTTTATTTTAAATGGACCTTCTAAACAGGGTACCATTTCCTTAACGTTAGTGAGTGTTTGACATCCAGAAAGTATTCAGTTCAGAAATGAAGAAAATAGTTTTTTTGTTCTCAATGAGGTATGAAACTAAAACCTCAATAACACTGTATGAATACACAAACCAGATTCATGCATTAGGTTTAAATATTTAGGTTCATACTTCAATAATTTAATTGTTAGTTTCGTCTATCAAAAACGAGCGATCTGATTGGTCGAAAAATTTAATTCATACCTCCATGAACAAAATTTTGAGTACGCAGCCATTTTGAATGCTTACGCACAAAATAGTTCACTACAAAAAGGTACCAAAATTTGTTAAGTTGTTGCATTTTTTGCTCGATGCTATTAAATTATAAGAAATGAAGAGAATATGTTTTGTTTTCATGGAGTTATGAACCGAAAATCCTAATCACACAATGTATGAATCCGCTTCGCGTATTCATACAGTGTGATTAGGTTTTTCGGTTCATACCTCCATGAAAACAAAAAATATTCTCTTCATCTCTTAAATGAAAAATAAAAAAAAAATCTCTTCCTTTCTTATAATTGAATGCCATCAAGCAAAACAAAGCAAATATTTTACCAGTTTTGCCTAAACTTTTATGGATCTACTCTATGTGCAAATACACAAAATAGTTGCGTGCCAATACATTTGTTCTTCGAGGTATGAATAAAAGACCCAAATAAAAAAGAAAAAAAATCAAAAAAACAAACAAAACACACACCAAAAAACCACAAGCTTGAACCTTGGTAGACAAAATCAAAATGAAATAATTATTGTATGTCAGCAACTTGGCATGAACGATAAGTTTGTGCTCGTGAACTTTCACAGGAATTGTGACGAAATGAGTGTTTTCATGCGGAACATTGCACATAAGGCAATATAAAGTGTGGCTTGTTATTTTTTCTTTATCTTTCTCCTTGTTTTTCATACATACTTCAAACTACAAATCTGAAGCAATCTTGCTCTTTGTTCCAAAAGCGCTTTGCCAATAGCTGCAAGTATTCAAGGATGATGATCGGGGAAAGCTCTAGATCGCAATTGACCAATCGCTGGCCCTGCGATTGGTTAATTAAAACCCTTTCCAAAGCCGATACCCTGTGATCAAATGTCGAATTTGTCCAAGATATCATTGAAGAATTCTTCTGACCAAATATCAATATTTTTGGTACAAACTATAAAGCCTCTAGTGATACAAAGATAACATTACAAGAATTCAGAAGCTTACCAAAATGGTGAAACAGAGACCTCATACCAAACAGATCTTGCCTATGATATCATATTCAAATATGTAAGTGTAGCCAAAACTGTTTCCTCTACAGCACAAACAAAGTGTTTTAGGATTTGAACAAGAAACCTTGTTTTTAACCGAAAGTGATTTTATAACGAACTAGCAAGGATATTTCGTCTATCTGATCGGTCGAAAAAGAAAAAGTCATACCTTTATTAACACACTTTTGAGCATGCAGATATTTTGTATGTTTCCGCACAAACTATTCCCATACAAAAAAAGTATCTAAATTTTTTTCACTCGATGCTATTAAATTATAAGAAATGAAGAACATATCTTTTGTTTTCATAGAGGTATGCACACACACACACTCACACACACACCAAAAAACAAAACAAAACAAAACAAAACAAAAAAATAAACAACAAAACAACACACACACATAGACAAAAAAAAAGAACAACAAAAAAAACCCCCACCTAATTACTCTAATGCATAAAACCGCTTCGCGTATTCATACATAAGTGTGAATAGTTTTTTCGGTTCATACCTCCATGAAATCAAAAGATATGCTCTTCATCTCTTAATTGAAACTCGACTTCGTCATTAACTTTACCAACATATGTAGATTGCGTGCAAGATCAAAGTTGCATAATTACCCTGGGAATTTCACAAACATCTCACCAAGTAGAAAGTACAATTTATTAGAAACTTATCTTACTGTCATTTTCTTTCGATTTCCTCCAATACAGACTTCACAGACTGTGTGATAAAATGTCATGGAGTAATCATTTATTTTAACATTCAAGCTGAATTTTTCCTTTCATACTTTCTTGTACAAAATGTTGAGAAGGCAATTATTCTGTGTGCCTGCAGACAAAGAAGATCCATAAAATTTTACCCAAAAAACAGTAAAATATTTGCTTTGTCTTGCTTGAAGGTATTGAATTTTGAGAAGTGAAGAGAATATATTTTTCTTTTTTATTACAGTGAGGTGTGAACCTAAAAAATTAATCACGAGTTCAATGTGTAATATAGAGTGTGATAAAGCTTATACCTCAATGAATCCTCTTCATTTTTTTTTATCTAAAAAAATAGAAGAACCATTATTTATAGTGTAAAAGGTTAATACTGAATAAGGGCTGTCGATTTAGGGAATACATGTATGCATCGTCTTGCCAAAAGAAAAAAAAACTCCCCCCTTAGGACTAAATTGTGAGCTTAAAATGTCAACGGTTTAATCGTGATTAAAATGCTTTCCGTTACATAGAAAGATACACCATTCTTCAGAAATGAACTGTTTGTAATCCATCAGTTCAGGAAACAACACCTGAACCTTTCGAGTAATTTTTTGTAACCACTGAGTTTGAATTTATTCAAGAGCAGCTGAAAGACAAACGAAGATTCATGTTTTAAAATGCTTGCTTTAGGCTTCGATTTAATCTCGCCATTGAAGCACTATAGAGAACCCACAACCTTGACCTCACTGCCACCGTTAATAAAATATGTGGTGCCTTCTTTCAGGTCTCATTGGCAATCAAAATGATCCATTGACAACTTTGAGAAACAACACAAAACTGGTGGATTTTGGAGATGAAAATGTCAGTATTATACTGGAGTGGAACTACATCGATACATCCGAAATCTACTATATCTATAGATCAAGTAAGTACTGTAAACACCTAGGGAATACATTAACATGTGTACTAAATAGCTTTAAAAACGAGGCATGCTTCATAATTTCTTGACTTGAAATCTACTATACATTTTATATGTATAGGTCAGTAAGTACCGTAACAACCTGAAGAGTACATTGAAATTTATATGGAACTACTTTGAAAACGATGCATGTTTATTTCATGATTTCTTGACTTGAAATCTACTATATGTATGATTAAGTAAGTAAGAAACAACCTAGAGAGTACATTGGCATATATAGTGAACAGCTTTCAAAACGCGATATGTAAATTTCATGATTACTGGAATTGAAATCTATCATATTTATAGGTCAAGTAAGTACTGTTATAACCTAGAGAGTACATTGACATGTATACTGAACAGCTTTGAAAACACAGCATGTATATTTCATGAGTATTTGGTATACATGCATGTAGATGATAGTGAACTATAGACGGAACGCCGCTGTCAATCAAAAAAGGAACTGGCCAATCATATTACCTTTATTCAATTTGTAGAAAACACCTTCAAAAGCATGTTATTTAACCCAAACCCAATCAATCGCACTTTTGAAGCATCTCTAGAAAATAGCTTTGAAAACATTGTGGACAAGGAAGAAACTGCTTGTAACAAGCAATTTCTTGATTGTCCACAATTTTTTCTATCAAACAAGGCAAAGGTTTTCTAAATTCCACTTATCATGATAACCTTTGGAAAAGAAGATTTCTTATTAAAATCGTGCTTTGCTAGCTTACTGTACATTCAGTGTTTTGATCAATGTATAACTGAATATATATAGAAGTCTAAAGAAAGAAGTGAAAACAATATTCAAAGGCATATTCCAGGCCATTTGCCATTTTGGTATAATTGAAACAACCTGCTGTCTAAATGCAGGTATGCACCACTTTCTTATTTTTTGGCTGATCATTTTATAACGAAGGGAGAAAGTAACATTATTTTTCTTTCCTGATTTAAAAAGATACTGAATTGACATAGTTGAACCTGTTACATTGTATATCAGCTTCAAGGGCTAGTAATCCGGGCACGTGAGCAACGATTTGATGTAGGGAGGGGGACTACGTAGATATAAAAAGAACAAAAGGTTTCAATTACAGTATCTACAAAAAAATAGACGATGATTGGGGAGCTTACTCCAACCCAATCTTTGTTCCTTTAAATCTGCATCTGCAAAACAAAACACAATTCGGTGGCTTAGTGCAAAATCATTATAAGTGTCTATACAAAGTATAGTCACTTATGATGTTTTTACACTAAGCTATCAATATAGTTTCAATCGGTTCGGTCAGCCATACATTACCCTGTTTTCCAATATATATTACAAACCGTTCAGTCTTAGTTAAACATCTTGGATCTTCCTCAAGGAAGTTTATAGAGATGACATAAATAAATTGTAAATGTATCATACTTTAAAAGAAAATAGACTGAGTTATAAAAGATTCTTAAAACATGCTTGCAACAGGCGATTTCTTTTTTTCCAAAAACAACGTAAATAATTGACAATGTTATGTAACGAATCAATAATTTAATTGCGATAATTTGGATAATACTTTGTCATTATAATCTATGGAATATTTTTTGGATAGGTTATACAAAAGAGGCTTATTACGAACAACTCTTTCTGCTTTTCAGATAACCTATTCAAAATATAATAATTCGGAAGCGAACACACAGTACCTTATTAACGCTTTTTTATCATTCAAATGATAAGTACACTGAAAACTGATAGCAAATTCTTCTAAAAGTAACAAAACGAGATTTTATTTAAGGGAATTTATTTTTACAGCGCCGTTTTTCCTGAAAGTTTTCTTTCATCTTTCAATTCTATCGACCCTTCTTAAATTGACAAATCGCAGGTTCCACCAACCAACTCCTTTGGCTACGCCCATTTACTCCGACAGGATTTTAAACGGCGTTATTTGCAACAAACTTTTGACAGTAGCATGTAACAAGAAAATACAGAATCATTGGTTGGCGACTTAAACGTCGTTACTACTGCTGTAGTTACGACGTTTAAGTCGCAAAAAAAACAACAAAAAGCTTATAAAAATGCCGGCCAATGTTGGAGTTCAAAACTCCTATCTGCTCAAACAACAATTTCATTGGTTGGCTGATTATTTGATTGCCATCGCGTTGTACAATTGAGCGGGATGAACGTCGAATTCGTAATGTTCATTACTGTATATATATGACATAATTTCAATAATAGTTCACGGTATCCGATATTCTTATCATTCATTGGATCTGATTGAAAGGGATTTTAATGGATATTCATTAATAACTTATAGATAAGGTATTATCTAACAGCATTATTTATACTGAGTAAAACACGATTGGTGTGTGAGTAGCATCGGTCGTCTATGACGTAAGCAACATATGCGTTGAGCTAAATGTAGTACACAAGGGTAGGCCACACGATACATGTGTTTATATAATAACGTGATCTTGAAAACGACTTTAGCTTGAACATGATCATTAGAAGCGACCTGATTCCATTTTTAATTCGGTTTTAAATGGAACTTCCATATCTACAATACTAATCATATGGAAGGACAATCTTTGTTTGTACTTCTTTTTGGGAAGCGAGACGCGCCTGCGCAAAATTATTTCTAATTTTAGTAACACATCTCTTAAACGATCACTGCTATATGCCGTTCGTCTGTGGACTCTAAATACTGATTAGGATGTTTAACCTATTACCAGACGACAATATTTTAGAATGATCCAAATTGAAAAAAAAAGTTGAAGGTGACAATTTCCTGGGGATGAAATCTTAAAAGCCCTTATCTGTCTGAGTATAAAATATAGTGGAGAATGAAGAAATCGCTTGTTACAAGCAATTTCTTCGTGTTTAATCTTTCATGTTTTCCTAATGCGTCAAAAGGAGGGATTATTTGGGAATAAGTTAGATAAAACCATACACGATATCTTTGCAATGGTATTGTTAATGATTGCATATAGCCTGTATTGCTTGGCTCTTTTGAGGGTGAAAGCAAACATCTAGTTTTTAGTATACCTTTGTTATGAAACAAATGATGCAAATAGGTTTTTTCTTATCTACAGGCCTAAATGGCCCTCATGGTCCAAAAAATCTTTCATAACTCCATGAACAAAAATTTGAGCAATCAGCGCTTTTGTTTGCTTTAAAATGTGTAAAGATTTTGCCTTTTTCACTCGATGCTATTAAATTAAAAGAAATGAAGAGAATATTTTTGTTTTCATGGAGTTATGAACCGAAAAACTTAATCATACTTATGTATGAATCCGCTTCGCGGATTTATAAAGTGTGATTAGTTTTTTCGGTTCATACCTCCATGAAAACAAAAATTATTCTCTTCATCTCTTTAGTGGACTGGGGAGCTAGAGGCTCCGCTGTGGATGTAGTGGTAGTACTGGTTTGAAAAGTACCAAGAGTCCATGTTCCATATGCCGTGATATGATTTAGATGATATCAAAAGTGGAGTTAAACCCCTTTCAATCAATCATTACATCTAAAATATAAACCTTTTTATACAGAATTGTAAAAAGAAAATGTTTGTTTTCATTACAAACTAGTTCTTTATAAACTGTTACGGCGGTTTAGTTGTTTTGTTTTATTTCAATTAGAAATCAATTCCATTCACTAATAGATCAGATCGACATGTAACGTTGCCATGGTAACACGCGTTTATCTTCGTTCATCTCATCTAACAAAACTGTTTTGTGGGGTAGTTTTCATTCACTTTGAATGACATTTTGCGGTAATTTGCATAAGCAACGCCTCGAAATTCAAAGAAACACAGACCACATTTCCAAGAACATTACAGTACAAATATAAACAAAATATGCTAAATACTTAAGGTTGTTTAGCTGGCAAAACGTCAGTTTCAATAGCTAAAGTTAACAGAAAAGATTTTGAGGTCTTCCCGAAGTTCAATCAGTATAAACTGCCATTGGGGGCTTAACCACTAAACCCATTGAATGCCTACGCCGTAAAAAGAAGTTCTAATGTATTACAGGAATATTTCAAACTCAACCTGCAAGTTCATCCATCTCCTAGGGAGTTTTAACTCAGTTGATCATATCGTGTTCAAAATGAGTCTGGTCAGAGTCTTTTACTTTGTATGGCTACATGAATACTCTTTATTTAAATCGTAGAGAAGTCCTTCAAAAGCACAACTTTATTTAAATCGTAGAGAAGTCCTTCAAAAGCAAGCCATTTAACCCATTCCCATTCAATCTCACTTTTTACGCATCTCAAGAAAAAAGCTTTGGAAAACACTGTGGACAATGTTCAATGTCCACAATGTTTTCTACCCTACAAGATAAAGATTTTCAAAAATCCACCAATTTGAAATTGTCGTCTTCAACTTCTTTCAATTTGTCGAGTTGTAATGGGTTTACTCCTGGGTTTCTTTAACCTCGTTTTTTATTAACAAAACCAAACTTTGCTAGCTTACAATACTTTCATTACTTTGATTTAGAAACGATACCAGTTCTTAAGAGTTCAATTTTTCCAGCGAAAGTCACGCACACCGACTCAGACTGGATATGTAAAAAATGTGAAAAGCTTGGTTGGCGACCTAAACGTCGCAACTTCAGTTTGAATAAGTCGTAGTTACGACGTTAAATCACCTCATCGAGACGATTCTACTGAGATCCACTAATACAGGATCAAGTTTTTAGAATTGTATAAACAAGCACGTCCAATTATGAAAATCTTTTGGGTTTTTCAAAGGAAATTTGTTGCTGATCGCTTTATGAAACTGGTCGCTTAATAGAGGTTTACGCTTGAGCAAGATTGACTGTATATAGTTTACACTAGATTTAATAGATGGATGGGTTTTGAAGGATTTGACAATGGAATGCAATGGAGTGCTCACTTTTAAAAAAATGAAGAGAACTCATACATAAGTGTGATTACATTTTTCGTTTCATACCTCCATGAAAACAAGAATGATTCTCTCCAGGTCTTATAATTTAATGATATCAAACGATAAAAGCAAAACTCTATGGATTTTGGTACATCTAAAAAGAAATGTTTTATGCGAAATCATAGCTGACTGCATAAATAGCTGACTGCATAAATTGTTTTGATGGAGTATGAATATTTTGTTTCGGCCAATCAGAACGTTCGCTTTTGGTAGACGAAACTAAAAATTAAATTATTTAAAAGATGAAGAGGATATTTTTTGTTTTCATGGAGGTATGAACCGAAAAACCTAATCACACTGTATGAATACGCGAAGCGGATTCATACATTGTGTGATTAGGTTTTTCGGTTCATACCTCCACGAAAACAAAAAATATTCTCTTCATTTCTTATAATTTAATAGCATTGAGCGTAAAACAAAAAGCTTTACAAATTTTGATGCCTTTTTGTATGGGACTAATTTGTGCGGAAGCATACAAAATCGCTGCGTCCTCAAAATTTTGTTCATGGAGTTATGAATAATTTTTCTCGACCAATCAGAACGCTCGTTTTTGATAGACGAAATTAAAAATTAAATTATAATGAAATGAAAGCAGTCAGTTTGAGTGAGTTGCAATTCTGAATGTGAAAATGGAATATTGTCACGTGTTAAAATTACCATGTAGCTTTTTACTGTAAATAAGGTAGCCTGAGGAAAATCGACAGCCTTGTTACGTTTTAATGTAAATATGGTTGCTTGAGCAATGAAGACAATTGTAACAATTATCTCGTAACTTTTAAATTTAACATGGTAGTTTGAGAAAAATTGACATCTTTCACAACTACCTTGTAACTTTTAAATGCAAATATGGTTGCTTTAAAAATATTGATAACTGTAACAATTACGTTGTAACTTATTTTTTTTTTTAGATATTTCAACAAATATCAAGTTCAAGGTCATTATATATTGGTCATGCTGCACAACTGTCGAAAGCGTTCGATTAAATCGATATTGTGTTATATTTCAGCCCCAGATTTGTTTCTATAAATAGAAGTTAAAACTTATTTAAAGTATCAGATACAGTATTTTATAATAACAACATCTCAGGGGCAAATATATTGGTGTCCCTATATCGAGGAATAATTAAGAGACCGTTTTTAGTGTCTATACAATGTTAACACACTTGGAACACTATCGCAATTATGCCTCGATATCTACTCAATCAATGAATTCTCTGCATGAGCAGACTATTAGATCATTGTTTATTTGTTAAACTAAACAATTAAGTATTGCCGTGAAGACTTGCAATCGATCATTTAATTCCGATTTACCAGTAAAGTTTATTCAGTCGATTTCTTGTGTAAAATTTGAGACAAAATATATCGTCGGTGTAATTCTAAAACCTCGTAACTACAGCTTGAATCAAGCTGTAGTTACGAGTTTTTAGAATTACACTGACCAAATGACACTGTAGAATCTATTTCTTGAAATATATTTACCACATGCACGTGCGCTCGTCTGTTCGTAATGTGCTTCCGTATGCGCATCTCATCAGAAACTACTTTCTGACGGGTTTGACTAAATTTGAGGGGAGTTTGCTTTCGGCGACCGCTTTATGGGACTCCGTTAAATTTGATCGATGGACTAACATGCATTTAAAAAGTTAGACCTATTTCCAAAAATAAATATATTAAGGAAAACATAAATTTTGCACTAAAATCAAAAAGAAAAACAAGCGACAACAACAACAAAAAAAAAAAACAACACCACTACCACCACCAACAACAACAACAAACAAAGAAACAAAATAACTAAACAAAACAAAACAGACAAACAAACTAACAAACAAACAAAAATCGTTAAATCACCACACATGATGGTTCAGTAGTTTAGCTTAACTTATTTATTGGTTAGAAATTAATTTGCTTTCATCGTAATTTCAATGATATCGCAAAGAGTTTAGGACCTAACAATAGGTCACATGTATTTCTCACACTAGCTCTACCACAACTACCCTATCCGAGTCTCTGGCTGCTCATCAAACCCAATGTTGAGAGAATGTATCAAACGGTACAATTTATCTCTCGTGTAATATATTCATTCATCATTTATATATAAATATTTATAGTAAAATATATATACATTCCGTACCGACTAAACTGGACACGCCAGAAAAAATGTCTGCATCTGATAGTGTCAAATACGGTTCCATATAAGGTAGTCTAAGATGACATTATTTTCATTCTGTTGATGACGTCATAATGTGAATAAAGGTAATCAGAATGGTACAGGAGAAGGGATATACTTGTTAAAATACAGATTGTTTTTATCATTTAATCAAATTCATTTAATGACAAATTGGTATGTATTAAATGGAAAATTACGTTACGATAGAGATACAACATCTTGTATTTACTTCTCGCTGCAGTGGAAAATAGCATGTAAAAAAGCAGAATCATTAGTTGGCGACCTAGAAGTAGTATTTACAGCTTGCAAAAAAGCTGTAGTTACGACGTTTAAGTCGCCAAACCAACAAAATAGGTTTACAAAAATGGCGGCCACCAATGTTGGAATTCATAATTCAATTTTGGTCTCAATGAATGATTTCATTGGTCGACTGGTTATTTGATTGTCAGCCACGATTGGTCGCTTATGTTCGATAGCGTGACTAGTCCGAATCACTACAGATAAACGAGATTTTAAAGCGGCTGAATCACTACAGATAAACGAGATTTTAAAGCGGCTATTGCACAGATAAGGAAAGACTAAAATGTGCCTCATTTTTTAAATTTCTAACATATTTGTAAGAAGGTGATTAAGCTGATTTTGGAATGAGATCTACTGCTCATATTGACACACACACACAAAAAAAAGAAAGAAAAATGATAAAAAGCAAAAATATTTCGCGTTACGAAACACTAAATGAGACAACGAAGGACATCCCAAATGGAAACGGATTTCACCCGGTAAATACATTATCTGTCGTTTGCACCGAGATTTGTCGTCTTTGTGGTTTCAATGACGTATCAGTTACGTCATTGGCTTCCGCTAGAAATGCAGTCGTTATTGACATTACCCGAAAATTAACGACCTCGTTCGATAAATTCCGACATTCCAAATTTTGGCAGAGGGAATATATCAAATTGAATTGCATTTACAGTGAATTTAGTATATTAAACAAGTAGAAAGAATAATTATCGTGAAAATCACATTAATAATTATTGGAAAACCAGATGATTTGCCTTTATCAAATTTCATGAGTATCTAGCTACAGACGGCTTTGGGGGCCGAGGCAATAGCGCAGTGTTGCGGCGAATATCCTTGCCGACATTTGTCTCTCACCAAGGGTGAATTTTCGCTAGCCTAAGTGGGATGAGCAGCTGGGGGCTCGGAAAGGATGAAGTGATAGAACTGGTGTGAGAAATACCAGGAATCCACTAAAAACCCCATTCAATCAATTAAATCAAAGACTGATTTTAAAACAAGAGAAAATAATTAATGTTGGTTATCAATAATGCATAAACGACGTCATCGGAAGTAAAATAAGTGAATGCGGCACGATAAACATAATGGAACATACATGTAATAAACCTTTCGTATTAATGGGCAAACGATACACCATGGGATAAGAAAACTAAATGGATATGGCTTTGTTCGTTTAGTTTAAGCTTATGTAACTTTTTTTTAATTTAAATGAGCTCACATATCAAATAGAAGATATTGAATGCGTGCTCATAAAATACCGAATTTATTGAACTAGTCTCTCATAAATAGAAAAAAACGAGGATATGCAAAGTTTAAGCTTTTTTAGATGACGAGTTTATTTCATTCGGTATTTTATGAGCAGGAATTTGATATTCTGTTTATAATATGACAAAAGTTTTTGCGATAAATCGATAAAATTCTGCGAAGCATATAGTCACGCCCGGTAATCTCGGGCTCCATCTCTTTTTTGAGAACAGTGCAAAAAGGAGACAATGATACTTCCGATATGGAGCCAAGGACCGGAACTGAACAGAAAAGGTAAATAAAACAGTGCACCTCGCGTACAACTTGATCTCCTATTAACCTATTATACATTTTCCCAAAACGTCCAGAGTTTCATACCACATAGAAATGATTATATTATCCGTTGGCGGTGATAGATTTCAAAAATAATTCCGTTTGTGAATAGAAACTTGAATCAAAGTTTGGACGCCGGACCCGATCAAACACGAAAATGAGTGTTGAAATCGTTCAAATCCATGTAATCAACAGTTCTGAAAGAATTAAGTGGCAATGACTGTGAAATGAATGATAACGTGTTGATATACAATAATGTTACCACAAAGAACTGCTTTTTCCTATCCCTTTTGCGGATTTTCTTAGATGAGAAGGAGACCAGGATGCGGTGCGGGAGACAAGATTCAGAGGGAGAGGCGATGCATATATAAATGTTCTGTAAAACTTCTAATGGAACTCCATACTCTTATGTAACCCCAGCCCCTCTCTGGACGTCAAAGCCGACCCTTTTTGTATGTTTTCCGGAAAACTTTTAACCTGTAATAAACCCCCATCCCCAACAAATTAATGCCACAATGAATTCCATCGAGGGCGAATGTAACTGTTCTCAACCTAATGTCCCCTTTTGTGATGATTCAATGCTAAGATAATTGGTTTACTTAAAGTTTTTTCTTTAGGCCCCTATATTTAGAAGGCGCTGTATCCTAGATTATGTCAAAGGGTAAAAAACTTCACTGCTTAAGTTATAACACCGTGAAATTGACAATTTTTGGATGATTTGGGAATGATTTCGGAATGAAATTGAATGAGTAGGAGGAGCGAGTTTTGAATGAGATTAAAAGTATGTAATCCAAGATCGCTAATTTCGTCCGAATTTGCGATATTTTTACCTCCCTTTACAAAAATATACGTGATTTTGTGTTCGTGTGTCTTCACGGACCAATCAGACATGGCAGCCAGTAAAAAATGTGGAAAATTGTTATCGATTTGAATGAAATGCTGCGCATTTTGGACGGGTTTTAAATGTTTTGAACTATTTTGAGCGTTTTTTAATGGTTTGAGTGAGTGTTTGGATTTGTTTGTTTGTTTGAATGGGGTTTAACGCCGCTTTCAACAATCTTTCAGTTATATCTCGGCGGCTGGAGCACCTAACAATGGATTCCTGGTATTTCTCGCACCAGTACTACTACTACACCCTTTCCTAGCCTCCAGCTGCTATCCCACATAGGCTTACGATTATCTGCCCATTGGTGGTAGACAAATGTCGGAAAGAGTTTTGCCGCCGTCGGGGATCGAACCCGGGACCCTTTGAATGAAAGTCCGACGCGCTACCAACTGCGCTATGACGGCGACGTGAGTGTTTGGAATGAATGATTGGAGCGCTTTGTGAGTACTTTGAATGGTTGAATGGTTTTGATCGATGTAAATGTCTATTTCATGATGTTACTACTGTATACTATGTATACTGTAAATTCATTCTAATCATGAACCACCTGCTCTTTCCAGTCGAAGTAAATCTTCGCCCCCCCCCCTTTTCCGTCTTAACATCTGTAGCCTATAATTAACATCCACCCCTTTTTAAAGAAGTATGAAAATTCTAATAAACCCCCGGTGTTGTTTTAGAGCTTTTACAACGTATAAGGCACAGAACGTCCGTTTATTGAAGATCTGAACTCCTTCCGCGATACATATTTCTAAGAACCTAGCGTATTTTTCAAATTTTGTGATGACCTGAATTCTCAAATTAGCTATTTGATTTTCTTTGAAAATGTTTCGTTAGAATAGATTCAAAAGAATTATTACGCGTTCATTTTATATTCACCATTGTGGCCCGGTAAGTCAGTTTGGAGAAAGGAGAAAAATATAGACCAGATATAAATATGGCTGTTCTAGCGAGTCTGAGAGACACATTTGCTGCGTAAATGGGGGAAAAAAAGTGTCCTGTAATATGCATAAAGTTACAGTCCTAGAAAATCATTCACTGTATTCTTTTATATGCATCGCCTCTCCCTCTGAATCTTGTCTCCCGCACCGCATCCTGGTCTCCTTCTCATCTAAGAAAATCCGCAAAAGGGGTAGGAACACGCAGTTCTTTGTGGTAACATTATTGTATATCAACACGTTATCATTCATTACACAGTCACTCCCACTTAAATCTTTAAGAACTGTTGATTACGTGGATTTGAACGATTTCAACACACATTTTCGTGTTTGATCGGGTCCGATGCCCAAACTTTGATTCAAGTTTCTATTCACAAACGGGGTTATTTTTGAAATCTATCACCGCAAACGGATAATATAATCATTTCTATGTGGTATGAAACTCTGGACGTTTTGGGAAAGTGTAAAATAGGTTAATAGGAGATCAAATTGTACGCGAGGTGCACTGTCTTATTTACCTTTTCTGTTCAGTTCCGGTCCTTGGCTCCATATCGGAAGTATCATTGTCTCCTTTTTGCACTGTTCTCAAAAAAGAGATGGAGCCCGAGATTACCGGGCGTGATAGTGAGGCTTGTAAAATGACGTCATTACGTGCATTACGTGACGTCAATTTCACGGTAACAAAAATGCGTTACTGTAGGCATCAGTTCATTTACATAGTTATTGTACTAGTGTAATACAACCCATGTACAGTCACTCTTGTCCGAGCGGCCACCTCTATTAAGCGACCACTTGAATTAAGCGACCATAATCAAACTCCCCTTTCAAAATCAACAACTGGAATCAAAATTAGTCGTATTTGCTACATAGGGTATAGCGAGAAAGCTGCTATAGCTTGTGTGTGCAATCGAATCAATCTTTAATAAACATTTCACAGAAAGGTGTTTTAAGTGACCTTTCTCTTTAACGACAACTTTTTTATCGTACCATGAGTGGTCGCTTAATACAAGATTTACCGTAGTATAAAAATATCCAACGGTAAATTTCACTCCCGCGTCGTGGGTCATGTTACAATTACAATTATTTTACCCTATCCTTCTTCAGGAGCAGTCGCATATATTGAAATCCAAAAATCTTCTAACATTCAGAATATTTCGGCAATTTTCGATACGAAAATACGTTAGTAAGAAAATATGTCGCGAGAGTACGATGCCGCTATCGCGATGACGATAATACGAAAATGCGATGACGACAAATCTTTAATACGTCTCGCGAGAATATGAGGCGACGAACGTGATAACACAGAGATCGTGATACTCTCTCTCGTTTCATCATCGTGCAATCCTAATCTCGCGTTATCGTCAGTGTACTCTCGCGTTATCACCATCACCCTTATTTTATTACGTGTTTTGCATGCTTGTCTCTCTATCGAGATTCACTCTATGCTAGCTGGTATAGGTGTATCCGAGCCTATTATGGAAGCTAATGTATTTACTTTATGAAGAAAAAGACGGAGTAGCCACGGTTCGATCGAATCCCTGAAATCAATACTAAATATTATGTTGAAGGTTTGAAGATAAACACGCCTATCTGATACCAATAATTTCTTGAAAGACCATATTTGATTTGTTGGTATAGTAATATTATCCCATATAAATAGTGAAGCAAATGCGCGAAGCGAGGAGGACGAGCCGAGAGTTAGAAATGGGATAGATCATGTATATGACTGTTTCGGGCTTATGCTCGAATAGTAATCGGTTAGCCAGATAAGTTAATTAGAAGGGAAAGAATAATATCAGACGATTATAAAATCAGAGGTCTTTCAAAGAAGGTTTAAACGATTAACTTTATGAGATCAGAAGGAGATGAATTTGAAGATTATGATTAAGAGAAGTTTAAATTATTGAATTTAATTGATCTACTATAAGATCACATCGATGAAACATTGTAGGAACATAAGAAAATGCCGTTTTATGATACATACGTTCAGAGATATCTTTCAGATGAAATTACATGACTTTTTTGTCGTTACATAAATGTTGCGGACCAAATTTCAGTTTACTATTAATCTAGCAAAAGTTTATTTTGTCAACTCTATAATAATGTGTAATAACGAATCAGCATCAAAAATGTATTTAAACACGTGTGTTTGACGTAATGGCGTCATTTAGGGATCTATCCCTTTCAACCTTCAAATCAGAATAGGGAAAAGAAAATACACATTGTTAAATCGTTATTAAATATTATCCTCTTATGATTTTATACTTTTTACGCTGCTCTTTTCTTTTGAGATGAGATTCTAAAAATGTTCGGCGATATGCCGAAATCCGAATATATCGTCTATAAATATTATTGCAAACTATAGATCACTTGAATACATGTACAAAATGTACTACAAAATGATATTCTAAGCATCATGCAATGTTTCAAAAAATTACTTAGAGAATTGACAAAGATAATTTATAAACTTAATACGTTCTGATTTTGGCTCAGGTCATATGTCAACGACCGTGATCACGTAGGAAGGAAAAAAACATCGTATCCATCATAATTGTTGAGAAATATTGTAAAGAGCAACTCTGCTAGAAAAAGGTGTGTCAGACGATTGTAATCAGACAACAATAGAAACCCATTACGAGTCCGTTTTTAAAAGATATTGTCGCTCAATCGATACTGCGTATTTCTTTACCAGATCTTGTAATAAAAAAAGGGAATATGATGTAAAAGTTGTGATACAAAGTCTAGTGTTGGATTCAAACCTCATTTGAAAATGTTGATAACTCACGAGACCGTAGACCGAAGGTCCCGTGAAGTATCCAAATTTCCCTACGCGGCTCGAAACCAATACAAGGTTTTGTACCAATATTGCATCATAGTATTCCATTTTAGACTAAAGAGTCGTTCATTAAAAAAAGTTAAAACGCTGTCACAAAACTTGCCTTAGATCACTTTCACTTATAGGCTGAATCAATAATGTTATTATCGACGTGACAGCATTATATCGAATAATGACGTCAATTATTCATTTTCGTATGCCTAAAAAGGTATCCGTTTTCTGCCCAATACGATTTTCTCCGAGTACAATACATGTATCTTATAAGGAGAATCAGTAGGTATATAATGAAATAATATAATTTTATGCAACAATTTAGACATGACATCACTATATTGCTCGTACATTCCAATGAAGGTAGACTATACCCTCTATAAAATTTAGATTTGACATCGATTAGATGAATGAGCTTTACCTAGCAATAATGTTATTTGTTCAAATGCCTGCCAGAGACTTAGAGAATAACTGTTTGTTTCAGCACAAAATCTACTTTTCTTTCATTTTGGGTGAACAGCAAACCCTATATTTTCACGAGTGGCGGGGCCACGGGAGAAAACACTGCTTTTGTTGTTCACGAGATGAAAATTAAATCAATCTTACACGAAAACCAAAGAATTATGTATGCTATTTCTTTAATGCAAAAAGATGACCAAAATATATATTGGGATGGGAGTCTAGAAGCAGGTCATTTCGCATATGAATTACATGGCATAGAGGATAATCAACTGGTTACTCTAGATATGTAAAAATATTTCACAAGGATGCCTTGTTAGGCGTTGAAAAAAAGAGTGCGCAGCACGAGTTTTTTTTAACGCCTAACAACGCATCCAAGTGAAATATTTTTTCATATCCGGAATAACAAGTTGATTATTCTATTTATAAATACCTCATTATCTTATTTGTTTTATCAAAATATCGAAACAAATCTTTTTGATAGAAGGTCTATGACGGATGAGTACACGATGTAAGATCAAAGCGACGCCAACAAATCTGAAGAAGTCGCCATTTTCATACTCTTATAGACTCTTTATAGTGTCACTGGGTTGGAAAAAAAGTAGTTCTAAAATTACGGTAGAGAATGAAACTGAAAAGTGTTATCGTCACTCCAGTGACGATATCAACATTTATTACACTGAGAAATCCTAAGATTTCACAGCAAGGTATATAATAAAACCTGATAACGACACCAGTTTCTTTCTTCCCGCCTAGACGACGTTCAGTAGCACGCAATGACTGAAATAAGAGATAAATATACCGAAACAGTGAGTTTATCATTTAATTTCATTTTTCGGTGAAATCATCGAGTGATATTCTACCGAGAAATCTCGATAATCTCGATAATCTACCACATTAACCCTTTCCTTTTCAATCCCTGGTTATTACGTCCTTGTGTTTTAATGATTGAGAAAACGTTGTAGGAAAAGAGGAAATTGCTTGTAACCATATAGGATGCTTTCATTTAATTAGCTTTTTCGGATTTATACATAGAGTCGATTAGGTTTTTCGGTTTATGCCTCGATGAAAGCAACTATATTCGCTTCATTTTTTTATTATTTTATAGCATCGAGCGATAAAAGCAAAACTTCACAATTTTTGATACTTTAATAAATAGGATTATTTTGTGCGGAAACGTACAAAATTGCTGCGTGCTCAAAATTGTGTTCATGGAGGTATGAATATGTTTTTATCGACCAATCAGACGATCCCACTTTTCGATGCTCCTCAAGAAATAAGTGTTTGAAAACATTGTGGAAAATTGCTTTAGTAGTTTCTTCAATGTCCATAATCTTTTCTACCCTGAAAGGCAAAGGTTTTCTAAATTTCATCGACTTAATTTCGTCATCTGCAACTTCTTTGGATTTTGACCAGTCAAACATTTTCTTGTTGTGGTAATAGGAAATAGAATAAGTTTTGTTTCAGTATATCATCTTTATATCATTCAGTGAGTGTACAAGATTTTCCATTTTTGCATTAAAATATGGATTTTCTTGTCCACTAAATGAATGATATTACGATCTTATACTGAAAAAAAAAACAAGTATCCTTTATTCTTAAATGCTTTTCGGTAGGATATCAATAGATAATTCACACACACAAAAAAAAACAATGAAATTATTTAATTGACAAAACTCCTTGTTTTTTGATGGAACTAGCTCTGCTTTCGTGCCGTTCTCGCTACTGAAGGTCATCTACGCGGAACCAAAGACGCTCATGTAATTCTCATGCGGAACGACACGCTTTTAGATCTCCCCCCCCCAACCAAAAAGATAATATTTTGCCTAAATTTGCATTAAAGAAATTGTAAAATGGTTGGTTATCGTGAAAGATCGGTTTATCTTCCATTTAAAGCGTATTTTCACTAGGGGCTCCCGCCACTCGCGAAAGTATAGTTTTTGTTGTTCACTCTATGACAAATTAATCGATCTCGCACTGAAACAAACGAACTTACACTGAAACGAACAATTATCCTTTTTTCAGTTCAAATATTCGACGGAAGGCCGGATGTAGATGTCATACTGCTATTCGACTATGATCTCAACTTATTACACTTCAGTAACCTCCTCGAAACCAGGAAAAAAGTCTTGATCAAATGGGGCGAAAAAAGCATCAAACCGACGCAGGTAGGTACTTAAAGTTGTCATGGTCCATCGTGACTCAACGGAAATCACTTTGAATTTACGGATCGCTTGATCGCTGGCCCCAATGACTCTGCTGGCCACCCCAACTGACTCAGACAGGAAATTTGCATTTGATAATAAATGGCGTTATTTTGCAAAATTTAAGTCCTGCGCGTTGGGGAAAAAATAGATAAAAAATAAATAAATAAACTGTTGGTTGGCGACTTAAACGTCGTCGCTACAGCTTGAATAAGCTTGAAAAATGCCTCACTCAAATGACGGCAAGTGTTTGAGTTTAGAGTTCACTTCCGGTCAAAATGAATGATTTGGTAGATCGATTAATTATTTAAATGACAGCTGCAAAATTGAACTTTGTTATATGTAATTTTTTTCTGCTATTTTTAAAACAAGTCCAAAAATCTCAATACTCTCGAGATCTCATTGCTGTTTTGCCCCTGTTACTTGCGCATGTTTTGGTACTGTCATTAAAGACCTAGTCCCTACATTCGTCATTTAACTGATTCCCATTTGATAAAAAATTAAGACAGGTCTAAATCGGAGACATTACAGACGACAATTTAAAGTTGTTAGAATTTCAATATCTCTGTCTTTCTGGAAAGAAAATAATGTTGAAAATGCAAAAAAATCGCTTGTAATAAGCAATTCTTACACTTTCCCATATTGTTTTCTCGAGCCATATTCTTGAGAACGACGTCAAAAAGCGTGATTGTTTGTTAAGTGCAACGGTCAAGGTCACTATATCTGCTTCCTGGTACTTGAATTATGAGTGGTCATGACTGAGGGGTAAAAGTTTCTAATCGACACTTGAAGGTCAAAGCAAAGGATAAAATGACAAGAAATCTCCCCTCTTAAGTAAGATATTAGAAAATAATCATGTAACAGCAAACGAGCAATTACACCCGTTGGCTTTTCATATTGTCACTTAGCCCATTCCCACACAATAAAATTTTAGACTGGTCAATAATTGAAAGAAGCTGCATACGACAATTTCAAGTTGATATAATTTTAAATCTTCTCACATTTTTTTTGGTAGAAAACAGTGTGGATATTGAAGAAATTGCTTGTTACAGCAATTTCTTCTCTTTCCACAATGTTTTCCATTTTTTTGAGTGGCGTAAAAGGAGGGATTGTTTAGGAATTGGTTAGATGTTGTTTTTAGGGTGAAACCGTTACGCCATTCCGAATTCGTTATTGAGATTTATTTTCAATTTCTATGACAGTAAGGGCTTTAAAATAACAAGTTTCTTAATGATGATACTTTTAACTAACTGCTTTATATCAGAGGTTGTATTTGTTGACTAAGAACGCTAATCAAACCATTCCTTACGACAGGACTATTCTGGCATCGAGTGAATATTTATTTCTTGTGGAGATACCTTTTACCCATTACCAGACGACAAAAAAATTATAATTGTTCTAATTCAAAGAAGTGGCACAGGACAATTTAATTTTGATTACTATCAAATAAACAATGTTTGTCTTTTTGGAATAGAAAAAAATGGAGAAATTGCATGTAACGAGTAATTTCTTCTTTTTCCAATGTGTGTTCTAAAAAAACAAACAAACAAAAAACAAACAAAAAACAACAACAAAAAGAACAAAAAACAAAAACAAAAAAACAAACAAATACACACACACACACACACACACACACACACACACACACACACACACAAAAGCACAAAACCCCATAAAAGCACGTAGATATGAATGTGTTGTTCCTCGCATAAATACCACCAATGAATAATATCTGAATGAATTAACAATGCGTGCTTTTAGCAAGCTCTTTCAATATCACATTACCTTGGGTAAATTCCCCGACATGTATTGAAATCTGTCATTTTGAGACAATTGTTGCAGAACATTATGACAGTTGTCTTTGAGCTAGCTAAATCCCTTGTCAGTAATTATCTTCGTATAACAAAAAATAGTAGGCTTTGCTACCATGCAAGACCAAATGGTCCTTAGTTACGCTAACGATACCAAATGGTTTATTCAAATGAAATGTGAAAGCATCTTTTGTTATTAGATTTGTTATGATTTCATATCTTGCTCCGTATAACTGATTGAAATTATCCCTTACCTTTTACAATGAATGAGATAGGAATATTTTATTTAAAGGCTCTATTGCTAACAATTTATTAATTCTTTTTGTCCTTAAGCTTTTCAAATGTTACCAAAGAAATTGTTCGTTGGTGTTATATTTGTCATTAAAATACATCATTTATCAATGTGGACTGATCGGGATGTTGAACTATCGACTCTCCGATCACGGACTATTTTATGTTGCCAACATAACATAATTTCATTGTTTTGTTTTCTGTTCGGCATAGCTTTTTATAACCGGATTGTGATCCATTCTGCAATGATTGATAGAGGCGGTCTGTATAAAATTTTGATGAAGATTTAGGATTTTTTTTGAACGGTTGTCCCTACAAGACCCATAGAGCCTTTATCCCATTCCCACTTGACAAAATTTTAGACTGGTCTAATTTCAAAGAAGCTGCAGACGACAATTTCAAGTTGATGGAATTTTAATTTCTTTCATCTTTTTGGATAGAAATGATTGTGAAAAACGAAGAAATTGCTTGTATTGAGCAATTTCTTCATTTTTCACAATGTTTTCCCTAAGATTTTTCTTGAGGGGCGTAAAAAGGAGGGATTGTGTGGGAATCGGTTAAACAATTAAATTACTGATCTAGTAGACACTGAGAATAACAGGATATTTATTCTAGTAACAATGGTTTTATACTTAAGACGACCTAATATTTAAGATGCCATTGATAGAAATTCTTGCCGATGCGTCAAATAAGCGAATTGCTGGCCCCGCCGACACGAACTTCAGCTTAGATATCTAACGGAGTTATTTTGAGAAAAATGTGGCAGTGACATGTAGTAAAAAAGTTAAATGGTTAGTTGGCGACCTAAACTACAGCTTGAAGGATTTGATTGGTCAATCGACTTTTTTGATCGACAACGGCGATCCGTCAATTACAAACTGATTGCTTACGTAATGATTGATTAATAACAATATTTGACGACTGTCTTCGTGCGGGTTTTTTAAATTTGGATTATCTAAATGAATCATAACAATGCTTACAAACACAATTTATGTTAATCATGACTTTCTGAACAATGCTGAAAAAATAACCACCTTTGTTTACTTTCGCAAGACCAAGATCATAAGAAAACCTATGACGACATCAATGACGTCACTGCTATTAACAACGATACTTCGATACTTCGATCATCTCTATTTCAGACGGACGATTCCGGTCCAATGTACCTCGAAAACAAGGATCTCTGTGACGACACGAACGACGCTGTTGTAGACGAGATGATCCGGTTTTCACAGTTCGAGGATCCGTATTGTCTAACAGATATAAATGCTTCCACAGTTGAAAGGTGTGTTCTTTATTGGTGAATTCGACACTTTAGCCATATGTTTGAATTTGTTCGACATCAAATATTTAAAGCGACTCTTGAACATATTTTTTAGAAAAATTTAAATAGGAATATTAACTGCTCAACCAATAATTAATATTGTCATTTTCACGATAAATGTTCTGTCTGCTTGTTAAAACTACTAAATTATTTCTTTCTTTTTTAGGTTATAAACAGTCATTTTCTTTAGATTAAACTTAACCCTATCCTATTCAATCCCTTATTTTGACGTCCCTGTTAACTTTTGATTGAGAAAACGTTGTAGGAATAGAAGGAATTGCTTGTAACAAACAATTTATTCTTTTTCCACAATATTTTCTACCTGATTGAAATGTTATTTTTCAAAATAAATCCATTCAAAATTTTGTCTGCAAAAACCTTTAAATTCGGGCTTGTCTAAAATGTTCACCCCCCAACCCCAACCCCCCAAAAAACAACAAACAAACAAACAAACAGCAACAACAACAACAACAACAACAACAACAAAAACACACAAAAGCATTGCAGTGAGAAATTAGAAAAGTGAGTGCCGAAAAAGGCGCTTTAATAAAACGTGACTCGTCAGGCGTATAGGACCCCCCCCCCCGATTTTCCGTACGACAAATACAAGAAAAAAAGATTGAATCCAACTAAGGGCAAACAGAGATCTCATTTGAAAATAATTTTACAGTTAAGTCGAAATGTAATTCTACATTCTGAACAGCCGCCGTCATAGCGCAGTTGGTAGCGCGTCGGACTGTCAATCTAAAGATCCCGGGTTCGATCCCCGACGGCGGCACGCATCCTTTCCGACTTTTTGTCTCTCACCAATGGGTCGATAATCGTAGACCTATGTTGGATAGCAGCTGGAGGATGTAATGGTAGATCTAGTACTGGTGTGAGAAATACCAGGATTCCATTGTTAGGTGCTACAGCCGCCGCGATATAACTGAAAGTTTGTTGAAAGCGGCGTAAAACCCCATTCAAAACATTCTGAAAATAGTAAAGAGTGAAAGGTTTTACCCTAGCATGCACAATCCGCGTCTCAACAGGATCGATAAGTTTCGTACTTCCTTGCCAGTTGGAGACCACTTTTGCTTTATTTGTCACATACATTTTGACCTTTGATTGGATTCTCACATTATGAGCACATGTATTGTTGGGGCACTCATAATATTTTTTTAGCAACGAATCGCTTATTACGTTTTGAGCACACATATTGTTTGATCACATATAGATATACTAAGTAATGATTCTCAAATGATGAGCTTATATATTGCCGGGTAAAATATAAAATCATCCTGTGTCATCATATAGTAAAAGCTGCCAAGCAACGAATCAAGTTTTACATTATGAGCACTTATTTTGTCGGGTCACTAATAAAAAAAGATATTGAGCAATGATTCGATTGTCACTTTATGGGCACATTTATTGTTAGGTCATTTGTTTAAGATGATATCGCGTGATAATTTGATTTTCACATTATGAACACACATATTGTAGTGCCACATACACATGCTTGAAAAAGCTGTAGTTGCGTCGTTTAAGTCGCCAAACCAACATAAAGGTTAAAACAAAGGCGGTCAGTGTCGGAGTTCAAAACTCAGTTCTTGTCTAAATGAATGATTTCACTGGTCGACTGGTTGTTTGATTGACAGCCGCGATTGGTCAATCCCTGGGTGGCAGTCGAGTCTGCTCGGGATCTACACTTCACGAGCATGTGAAATGGTTGAAAATGTGACGTAAAGACTCGATTGTTCTTCAATAATATTTACAGACATCATTTTTCAATTTCAGTTCAACAGAGTCAACAAATGATTCAATAACAATAACGGCGCCAACAGCGATTTCTCGTATTATAGAATTATTGAAATGGTCCCATGTGGTGATTATACATGAAAATGCAACGCGTAAGTAATACATTATTCAAATATTATTTAATTTTTAGTTTCATCTATCAAAAACGAGCGTTCTGATTCGTCGAAAGAATTATTCATAACTCCATGAACAAAATTTTGAGCACGCAGCGATTTTGTATGCTTCCGCACAAAATAGTCCCATACAAAAAGGTATTAAAATATGTAAAGTTTTTGCTTTTTTCGCTCGATGCTATTAAATTATAAGAAATGAAGAGAATATTTTTCTTTTCATGGAGGTATGAACCGAAAAACCTAATCACACTGTATGACTACGCGTATTCATACAGTGTGATTAGGTTTTTCGGTTCATACCTCCATGAAAAGAAAAATATTCTCTTCATTTCTTAAATGAAATATGTTTTTACAAGTGATAAAATGTTGCTCACCGACGCTTGGAGATCTAAGTATCGTAACATTGCCTAGTTTTAACCCTTTCCTGTATTGCAAAAGTTTACACCTGTCCATATTCAAAGTTTTTCAGACGAAAATTCAAGTGAATTTTATTTGAAAAATAATCAATCAGTAGGGTAGAAAATATTGTGGTAAAAGAAGAAATTGTTTGTTACAAACAATTTCTTCTTTTTCCACAATAGTTTCTCACGTATAAAAAAACAGTTGCGTAAAACCAGGGATTGGACAGGGATAGTTTAAATATCAGTTGAATCCCGTAATGAATTTAGAAAAAAACATGTCCTGTTAACTCTTAAATTAGATTGAGCTCAAAAACTATAATAAAAAATTCATGAATGTGAATTTCACTTCTTAGTAACTGCATTGTAGCGGCCCACTCACCATCTAGAATCTACGTATGAAGCATTAATGGGGCATTGATGAAATATTGTTTAACAGCCGCATTGACAACCAGCCTTGCACACACATCGATGTTTTAACCATTTTCTGTTGCAGACAACAATGAAAATTGGATGTAATTTGAAATGAAACCAGCCTATGTGGTAGAAAACATTGTGGGAAAAAGGAGAAATTGCTTGGTACAATCAATTTCTTCTTTTCCATCACGTTTTCTCTAGTATAAAATCACAGCGACGAAAATCACGGGTTTGTACCGGAAAAGGTTAAAGTCTTTGGCTTGCTTTCATTATCAATCTTCGATCGACCTTCGATCTCTTGAGATATCAAAATTTTCCTCCCCGGCTCAAAGCAAATACAAGATGTAGTATCGATATCGTTACATAATATTCCGTATATATTCACTATGAAAAGAGCAATGCCATCAACGATGGTCTAAGTGATTTCAATAAATTTGGTATTTTCATTAATATGAACTTGATATACTTGTTATAATATGACCTAAATTTTCGAGATAATTTTGACGCAACTCCTGAAATTGTTTCTATTTAAGATATTCAGGGAATTATATATCATCGTTTATAAAATGACGTTATTCTATGTACTATGACGTCATGTTCGTTGCAAGAGCTCGTCTCATTTACAGAGTAGATCTAGTTACGTAAGCGTGATATTTCCTGTGTACTATCAAAGATATTTAAATAAACTATTTTCCTCCCTCACCGTAGGCTATATTGTGAATTCATTTTGGTTTGCTGTTACACGAGTTCATGTATTTATGGTTTAACTATTAAAAAGAATAAATATGGATACAAGTTGATGGGATAGAATTAATGAAATTGACTCAGCGGAAACTAGGTGGTATTGAATCTTCAATAATCAAACAGAGCTTTTGTAATCAAACCCTGAATCAATAGTTTACTAATTTAACACAAACAACACCTTGAGTACAGAAATACTCAAGAGGATTCTTTGGTGAATTACTATTAACCCTATCCCAAACAAGTCCCCCTTTTTACGCCCTTCAAGAAAAAAAAAGCTTTGGAAAACATTGTGGAAAATGAAGAACTTCACATTATCCACAATGTGAAGAACTCGCTTGTATCAAGCACGCTAACCCATTGATATGAGGAATCCATTCAGTTAGTCATTGCACACTTCACTTTATTTTCTTATGTTGAAATATAGTCATAATGCAAATGGTATTTAAATGATTTCTGTTTTTTATTGTTGTCATCCTTATGTTTGTCCTTTTCAAAAAGCTTTACAAAGAGGACTGTAAGAATAACATAATACTTCATATAACCTTTTCCTGTTTTGCAAAATTTTTGATCTGTCAAAATTCAAAGGTTTTGCAGACAAAAAATTAAATTGGATTTAATTTGAGAAATAACCATTTAGTAGGGAAGAAAAAGAATAAATTGATCGGTACAAGCAACTTCTTCTTTTTCTACAATAATTTTAGGGACGAAAAAATCAGGGATTGAACAGGAAAGGGTTAACTTTTTTTATTTTCATCTCAGAGCGTGAGTTAGATCAAGTGGTCGACATGCTCTCCAGACAAGGAGTTCTGTTTGTCATCTTCAACATTGACCTTGTCTCTGACCTTCATGACGTCATTCTCAACGTCTACAAGGAAACTCTCAAACAAAGAAGCTTCACGAAGTTTGTGGTTCTGTGTCGATTTCACTGTGCCAGACGTGTATTCAGAACGGTAAGGTATTTAAATGACATCATCTGGTCATTATTGATAATTGATATTTTCGGGATTTTAAAGAATAACATCGAAGGTTTATGCGAGATAAAGAAAATAATAATTATCGTCGTTGTGCTTGCAAAATGTCGTAGCTACAGCTTTGGTAAAGCTGTAGTTACGACATTTTGCACGTCAAACGACGAAATCACTAGGTTTTCTCTAAGACAAGCTTCTCTTTACTTCGTTCAATGTCTTACCTATTTCTTATACTCGGTCGTTGTAAGTTTATTTCTAAAAAAAACCAAAAAAAACCCAACAAACAAAACAAAACCAAAAAACATAACAAATCATATGTATTTTTGTCAAGAAAATATGTTTTTTTGTAAAAAGGATGTTCATTGTTTTCTTACGAATGACCCAATGGTTGAGAACACACACAGGGCGTTACCGAGCGGCGTAAACGGGCTATATACGTATAGTATTGGAGACCCGTCTCGTTAAGGGAACTTCTCGGAGGTGCGAACAGATTCGGTCCTCGACCCTTGGTAGAGTGCGCGGAATGCGCAGTGGACTGGATTGACACCTGTCACTATTGGCAGATCTAATGAATCTAGAAATCATACATTTCCAAAAAGCTATTTTCGAAATACGACCTCTTGCTGTATCCTTTCTTTATCTTTAAAGTCCCAAATGTTAGCAAGACGCGCAGACAGTTTTCTAATCATTGGCGTAAAAAAATGTATGTTGTGTTTCCGCTAACCCGACCGACCTTGTTTCTGACCCCCGACTCTGCTGATTTTATCTGCAAAATGAAAAAAAAAAAAAAAAAAAAAAATGAAAATTTACATGCCCGACCCATCCTTATTTTCGTCCGACCAACGACATTCTCGAAATTAACGTTTTATTACATTTCGGTAGTTTTTTTCGTTTGCTTCGTCCGGAGTTACTGTTCCTGAGTTACTCAAGCGCTTTACGGAAGAATCGTCGCAGTAAATGCAACGTCAAGACGACCCTGAAGTGAATAAATAACCTGCGCGAAAGTCGAAAAAAGAAGCACACCCAAATCACATAATCTAAAAATAAAATTTAACGATTTACCTACCTACCCTGTATTTTCCGAAGCAAAAATTTAGAAAAAAAAAAAAAAAAAAAAATTCGCCTACCTACCTATCCTCTCTTTTCTAGCCCGTTAGCGGAAACACAGCTATTTTTCTAGGCAATATCTTCTGTATCAAATGTAGACCAGCGTGCAAGTAGTCTTCCCGATAACCGAAATAGATAAGAATACGATTTGATTCTCCTCTTCTAATCAAAGATATTCATATTTACATATACATATACGTATGTATATTTTTCTTCGGCCCATATGTTATCTCTGCTGTGTATGTTGCATTCATATTTTTCATTCGCAGGCAAATGCGTTTGATACACGAGTTTCGCGAACGTTGCTGAAGCAGTTTTCCCAATGGCTTGTCGCTGTGTTTGGACACAGCAGTGGAGTGTCACGTGCTCTCAAAGCATGCGCGAGTGACCTAGATAACGTGGTCGTTATTGCCATACCGGAAGCTAATGGAGCCGGAAGTGAGGTAATTGAAATTAGCAATAGAATTGATTCTGATAATGATACGTTCTGTATAATTAGTTTTTTGCGGTATTTTTTTCATGCTTCATTTAAAGTTATATCATATTTGCCTGGAATAAATGGATTGATTTTTATCAATCCATCATAAACAATACAGGATAGAACATAGAGTTGGGGGTCATGCACGACTTTATGTACTCTGTAGTCGAATAGGGTCCAGGACTTTAAAAATTAATTACCTCCACTGGTTTTACTCGACAAACTTAAAGTGAACATGTATTCCATTTATTCAATGTAAATATCAGTAGTACATGTATATCTCAAAGACGACAAAATACCAATTGTTTACCAACCTACCCGATATAATCGCAACATTAGCGGATATATTTATCTATCCAGTTAACGTATGTTGGCTACTTGTTATGTGTTCTGACTGATAAGTCTTCATAGTTAAATTTTTTGAGCCAAGTGATATGGATGTAGTCGGGGTCGGTCTGTATTAACTGACAAAATATCGCCGTCGGAGTATAATGAATGAGATAGTAATAAGTTTTAATTTTGTTGTTACCCCAACGACAACGATGTCGAAGGCAATACTCTTCATCTATATTTCTAAACAGCCGATTATATCATTGTTAAAAAAACTACTTTGATCATTATGCGTCTAATCGCGCAAGAATGGTCCATGTCGAAAGTGTGCACAGTATCAATATTGGCCTGACTTCGCGAACTGCGGTATAAGAGCCTTCCCTCTTTGCACTTTGCCTTGAAGTTTTAGATATACAAGCTATCTTGAATCATCAAAAGACAATTTTGTCTATACAAGTATAGACTAAATTGACATTTGATCAATCACTATAAATTGTACATCTATAAAATCCTAATATTACATAGATGTGTGTTATTTTTCGAAGAACATTTACTTCTCTGATTAGTTTCTGCAATATCGAATTTCAAATGACCGGAAGTAGCTGCCAATCAGTGAATCAATCTACAAATCAAATCATTCTTTTTGACCGGAAGAGAACTTTGAAATCCAACAATGGCCGATATTAATGTGAAGACTTTGAGGCCGCCAACCAACAGTTTCATATTTTGGTTATATGTTACAGGCCATAAATAGCGCCGTAAAATATCGAAGTGGAACTTCGTGTCGCACTTTGTGGTTGTGACCAGCGGAGTCAGGTGGCGGATGCATCTATCCAAATATTGTCGAATACTTGCCTAACGGAGTCCGCCCAATCGCATGTCTTCACTTTACGGGTCTCTTTATTTGAAAGACGACAAGTCGATTGTGATATCGTTTGCATTCAAGTCATTCGAGTATGGCCTAGTTAGTTATTTGAATTAATACTGCTTTCCGGGATTCATAGGTTTTAAAGTCACAGGAAATGTTTAAATCAAAGTCTTGCATTTCACGTTCATCAATATTCAACAGAACTCTTTGATATTTAAAGGGAGGTATCGATGTTTCTGAAACCTAGATAAGAACAATTACGAAGTGCCGAAAAATAGACTAAAACGAACATTTAATACTTTAAGTTAGGTCAGGTATTGTCTTGGTGGTTAACTAATAGACTTAAAGTGGCTTTTCCGGTTATATCCGGAAAAGTTCAGCGGAATTCCAGGTTATTTTGGATATCACGAAACTCGGCTGTCGACATCGGATGACCTCATTTGCATATGACCAAGTCAAATGAAGGTAACAAATTTACTAGCGAAATAGCCAACGTCCTAAATCATGTCACATGAAAGGACTGATCTTTACAGACCGGCTAGCGAACATTACTGCTGATGACGTAACGAAGGGTTGGTTTGATGTAATTTGAACTAGATGCAAGGTTCTAACGGTTATTCGCGCCACGTGAATGCCCTATAATCTTCGTAACTGTCTCGGATTAATCTAAAAACAGATTAATTGCCTACGTAGGGAAATATCCTGCTTTTTCTGATAAGCGACCTCATATTTTTGCAAAACTACTTTTCGGCATATTGTTTTCAAATAGTTAATGAGAGGAAATAAAAATAATTAAAATCTGTGACATGAAAAAAACATCGATACCTACCTTTAAACAGATTGATTTTGAAGAGTACGCAGACGACACTTAAAGTAGGGAGCGCCACAGTGTTTCGATATTTCTAAAACCCAGAGAAAATCATTTCTCGCAAATGCCCACAAATACCTAAAATGAGCGTTAAAAACTTAATTATTAAGAAAAACCATTTATGGTTATCTGGAAAGCGGAATTGACTTTTGCAAATATCGAACAAAGGGTTAGCGAATTCGGTCGTTATTTCTAGAATTCACACCATCCTGATGTCGACTTTACATTTGACCCCAATTCAACAGAAAAACAAAAAAAGTTACAAGGGCAATAACCATAAATGATTTAATCTTTAGTTTCGTCTATCAAAATCGGGCGTTCTGATTGGTCGAAAAATATTACTCATGACTCCATGAACAAAATTTTGAGCACGCAGCAATTTTGTATGCTTCTGCACAAAATAGTCCCATACAAAAAGGTATCAAAATGTAAAGATTTTGCTTTTTTTCTCGCGATACTATTAAATTATAAGAAATGAAGAGATTATTTTTTGTTTTCATGGAGGTATGAACCGAAAAACTTAATCACACTTATGTATGAACCCGCTTCGCGTATTCATACAGTGTGATTAGTTTTTTTCGGTTCATACCTCTATGAAAACAAAAAATATTCTCTTCATCTCTTAAATGAAATCGCCACACCAAGGAGTAAGTACAAAATTGACCAATCGCTACTGTCATTCAAGGAATATATCGACTAACCAAATTATTTATTCAGCCCAAATTGAGATTTGAACTCCGACATTGGCCGCCATTTGAGTGAAACATTGTTTGGTGAGGCGACTTAAAGTAAAATAAGCTGTAGTTACGACGTTGAGGTCACCAACCAACCCCTCAACATTTTCGTTACATGCTAATGGCCATAATATATTCTGCAAAAAAATCAAAATAAAACAAAACAATACATAACTAACCCCATACCCCACACGCACACACAAAAAAATGCCGTTTCAAATCGAAGCGGAACTTCCTGTCGGAGTCATTGGGCATGGCAAAAGGAGTAAGTGGGCGGCGCCAGCGATTGGTCAATTGTTAAACGTGCCAGCAGAGATATTATTAGTTTTGAACCGAGTTTCACGATGACCTTGTTGTAACGCGTGAGCCGGTAAACAATCTCTTTTCAAACTGATATCGTGTGGGAAAAATGTTTGACTCACCACGTGACTATTCTAAAACATTTGGTTGAAATGTTGTAACGAACTTTATAATTAGGCCCCCAGATCGGATACGGTCCTTGTCAATACGAGTTCGTAGTCACCGTTGCTACCAGATTGTCGTAAAGCCAGTTTTTAGCAAGTTTTACTAGCGGCATTTTATTGTCCCAGAAACGATGCGTTGATTCAGACCAAACCAGAATCAATATTTCAATCGTCATCAGTATTTTAGCTAGCAAAGCGTCAGCTTTGATAGCTTAAGATAAAAGACAAAATTTTGAGGTCTTTTCACGAGTGCAAACAGCCACTTGAGGCTTAACTACTAAATCCACTGAATACCTAAGCCATATGACGTAGTTCTAATGTATTTCAGAAATATTGCAAACTCTTCCGGCAAGCTAATCGCCTGGATCGTTTTAGCTCACTCCAGTACATATTGTTCAAAATGAGTCTGATAAGAGTCTTTCCCATGCGGACAGCTTTGTATAGCCACACGAATTAACTAAATTGTAGAGAACTCCTTCAAAAGCATTCTATTTTACCTATTCCCACTCAATTCCGCTTTTTAAACATCTGAAGAATAGAGCTTTGAAAAACACTATTGATAATACAATGCAATGATTTTATAAATTTCACCTACTTGAAATTGTTGTCTGCAACTTCTTTCATCAATTTGAACCAGTTTAAGATTTTGTCAAATTGTAATGGGTTAACTCATGGGTTATTATAACCTCGTTTATTTATTTTGATAACCTTTGACAAAGAAAACTATGCTTTGCTATACATTACATTACGTTCAATAATTTGATTTAACCATAGAGGATTCCATTTATTCTCAAAGTAGAATAAAAGATAGCATGTGGTGATAGCACATTCCCATTCTAATCAATATTTCAATTGGTTTCCTGAATATTTCTAGCGATATTTTATTACTCTGTTAAATAACACCACGACCACTTGTTTGACATTGATTAGATTTCCCTTCAAGCGTGTGTTTGTCTAACTCTCTTATACTTCACCGGAGATAAAACTTCACTTATTTGCATACCATTGGAGAAATCCTTTGTTCTATACGATTGGGATCTATCGGTTATTTGCTAAGGCTTCTCTGTTCAAGTGCTATAAAGCTGGAAGTGACTATTCACCGGCCCCGCCCATATACCACGCCCATTGACTCCGATAGGAAGACATGCTTCTATTTTATTCGACGCTATTTTGCAAAATTTATGGCCAGTAGCATGCAACAAATAAGTATATGTAGAATAGTTGAATAGTTGATAGCGTCCTAAACATTCAAGCTGTAGTAACGACGATGAAGTCGCAAAACCAACAAAAAAGTTTGACAAAAATGGCGGCCAATGTTGGAGTTCAGAAGTCATTTTCGGTCTAAATGAATGATTTCATTGGTCGACTGGTTACTTGATTATTTGACAGCCATGATGGTCAATTTTTAGCATAGATGCTAGTCGGTAAACCTCAAGTGACGCGTTATCGCCGACGGATTATACATGAATTAACTCAGTTTTGACTCTGTGTGTATTCAGTGTGGCCGTGCCGAAACGTTATGGATTCAAATATTTGTTTAATAAACAAACTAGATTACAATTCTGTATAGAACGAACGCTATTCGGGGAGAATTCTCAAACGCTCTTGATAGTATTTAGTCCATTCCCACACTATACCGCTTTTCTACGCCCTGAGGAAAAAATAAACTTCGGGAAGCACGGTGGAAAATGAAGAAATTGCTTATGACAAGCGATTTCTTCATTTTCCACGACGTTTTCTATCCACAAAGACAAAAATGTTCAAAAATTTTATCAACTTATTATTTCTTTTAATTTGGACCAATCTAAATATTTGTAGGGTGATGATCGCTTAAATATATTTTTTCAGACATCTAACAAAAGTTTTGATTAAAGAAAACGGTAGCATTAACGAAGTGATTAAAACGATACATTCATTGACATTGAACTTGGTGATATTAACTGCAAATTTTGTACCTTAATTGATAGGTACTTTAAGTATATACCTTGAGTAATTGAAAACTATATGAGGCGATTTCCCCTTTTCCAACCATATTTCATTTGATATTATTCACCTACAGCGTTAAAAAAAGTATTGTTTAGAGATTCGTTTATCTTTTTTTCAGGCATTTGACAGAAATCTTGACGAAATTGTGACCGGTCTACAACTTGAGAATATTCAGGGAATCTCACACAACAGTTCGATTAAGGATCGGTTAATAGAAGCTCTTGTAAATGTAAGTACAGTTTTAGTGTAATCATAATGAAAACTAAGCATCTACCGGAAATTTCTTTACAAAATGTATATGTGACCCAAATTAAGACTGAGATCAGTCTGCGTATTAACGCAGTCTGGTCGGAGTCTTCACCGCACAGTCTTCAGACAGGCACAGTTGAGAAAATCTTGAAATTTACAACAATCCAATATTTTTCACCCCAAAATCGCTCGAAATATGTTTGGTTCAAATAAACTCATTCAAATCTTTCAAAATATTCCATAACAGCACTCAAATGGCTTAACCAATTCCCACACAACCTAATTTTAGACCAGTCCAAATTTAAAGAAGATGCAGACGACAATTTAAATCTTATAAAAAATCAGATATGTTTAACTTTTTGTGTAGAAAACATTGTGGAAAATGAAGAAATTGCTTGTAACAAGCAATTTTTTCATTTTCCACAATGTTTTCTTAAGCTTTTTTTCGGGGGGGGGGCGTCAAAAAGCGTCATTGTGTGGAAATGGGTTAAATAAATAATCGATATTTCATTAGCTTATCTGGATTTGAAAGTATCTAATTGGCCTGAGTTGATAAGCAAAACAAAGTCATTGGAGGCTATTATTTTTCTATCCCTTGTCATGCTGAACCCGAAATGTTCGTTGTTTTGTGCATACTGATCTTTATCTACACCTCCTGCTTGTCCATTTTTTAGCCAAAGTTTTTTTTAATAAAGTTTGTGTGAAAATTAACCCATAATTTGTGCTTCTAGTGCGTTCAGCTCCTGTATTTGACTGTAATTCTGTAGGAGATTTTATTCCGCATGGCAGGGCTTAAAAAGTTCATTCCAGTCCAGTCCTTTCTTATCCCAGACGACAAAATTTTAGACTTGTCAAAATTGAAAGGAGTTGCAGACGACAATTATAAGATTTTTTATTTCTTTTTTCAACTTTCTTGGCAGGAAACAATGTCTTTCCAATCTTTTATCGTAAGGGGTGTCCAAAAGAGTCATTTTATGGATATGGTTTATATCATTTCAAAGTTAATCGCTTTCACAATATAGCGATGGTCTTTAACTCTACGCACTCAAAGCGTCTATAAAACAAGCCATCGAGGCTGATCAGTGTCTGCCCTCTATTCACTCTCGAGATCATTAAAAATGTCACGCCAATGCTCAATTGGCGGATCGGGGTTATCAATCGAAATTCAGTTAACCAATCAAATCGTTAATATAAATTGGAAGTCAACTTTATACTTTAGTATTTATACTGGTTTGGCGACAGAAACACCGTAACTACAGCTAATTCAAGCTGACGGATTGCGGCTGTCAATCAAAATTCGGTTGAATCGTTAATATAAACTGGAAGTCAACTTTATACTTTAGCATTTATACCAATTTGGCGACCGAAACGCCGTAACTACAGCTTATTCAAGCTGACGGACCGAGGCTATCAATCGAAATTCAGTTTGCCGATCAAATCGTTAATATGAATTGGAAGTCAACTTTATACTTCAGCATTTATACTGGTTTGGCGACAGAAACGCCGTAACTACAGCTTATTCAAGCTGACGGATCGCGGCTGTCAATCAAAATTCAGTTGGCCAATCAAATCGTTAATATGAATTGGAAGTCAACTTTGTACTTTAGCATTTATACTGGTTTGGCGACCGAAACGCCGTAACTACATCTTATTCAAGCTGTAGTTACGACCTTTTTGTCGCCAATCAGCGATTTGCCCTTTATCTTAGTCTACTGACCTCGTTTTTTACAAAAAAATGTCGTTTATTATGTCGATTGTTATATCGGAGGTCTGTAGTCAGCGATCCATCACATGTGACAGCCATAAAGGAAGAAGGGTGAAACACTGAAGTAGGATATATGTTAGCAAATACTAACTTCACGTTTCCTTATTTTATTCCAATGTTGAAATATCTTGAGAAAGTTCGTCGTCTCTCTGCCCTCAGAGTTTAAAAAGATATATTTGTCTTAAAATGTGTAAGATCAAAGATTGCGATTTTATCTTTAATCAGTACAAGAAAGTTAATAAGCAAAAGTGGTTGTGTTATGTGGCATCTTACGTTAATGCATTATGTTTCCAACTTCCGGATATATTTTTTAATTCTCATTTCAAAGACAAACGACTCTTTGATAATGGTTCATTAGCGTGCAGCTGAAATAAAAGTGAAAAGTGATGGCTTTTTATCAAACATTACAACTATTTATAAACCCTTTAACCCATTCCTAAACAAGAAAATTTTAGACTGGTCAAAATTGAAAGAAGTTGCAGACGACACTTTCAAGTTAATGAAATTCTAAAAATCTAAGTCTTTGGGGGCATAAACATTGTGGATAAATACATTACTTGTCTTAAGCAGTTTCTCCATTATCCACAATGTTTTCCAAAGCCTTTTAGCTAGCAAAGCGTCAACTTTGATAGCTTAAAGCGAATAGACAAAATTTTGAGGTCTTCTCAAAGTTCAACGAGTGGAAACTGCCACTGGAGGCTTACTCATTAATCTATTGAATACCTACGCAATAAAAAGTAGCTCTTATGTATTTCAGGAATATTGCAAACTCTATTCAAATAATCGAGATCTCTTTTAAAAGCATGCTGTTTAACACATTCCCACTCAATTCCGCTTTTTAGCATCTCAATAAAAAAGCTTTGGAAAACAATATGGACAGTGAAGAAATTGCTTGATACAAGCGATTTCTTCATTGTCCACAATGTTTTCTACCAAATAAGGGAAAGAATTTGTAAATTCAACCAACTTGAAATCGTCGACTGCAGCTTTTGCCAATATGAACCAGCCTAAGATTTTGCTTGTCGTAATGGGGTTTACTTCTGGGTTACTTTAAGCTCGTTTATTTATAATGACAACCTTCAGCAAAGAAGACTACTTAACAAAACTATGCTTTGCTAGCTTACAGTTCTTTCAGTACTTTGATTTTCTATAGGGACTTCAGTGGATGGATTGTGTGGGAATGGGTTAATCAAATACATCCCAGTTAGAAGTATTTGCAGAGTAACAAAAAGAATCTCCTTTCAATTAAGAAACTCGGGACGAAGGAAAATTAACTATTTAACCAACGCCTTCAAAATAAGTCTGTGTCGTAGTCTTGAAAACCCGGTATTTGTTGAATAACCCCCCTTATTTACCGAAGAAGTGTTCATGCTTGTGAGAAAGAGCGTCGGCTTCGATAAGGAGTGGCTAATCGTTCGTCCACTGTCCCACATATTTTAGGACAAAAAAAATGTTACTCTTACGTGTTTTCAAGGATAAGTTCACTCTAATTGTCCGTCATCTTGAAACCAGGACTGTTGATTCGAAAGGAAATAATGAAAACTTGTTTTACATAAATAGGTTAAGATAGACCATAGTAGAGTCAAACGGGTTGCCTTTCGTTCGAGCCCACTTACTGTGAGCGAGACATACCCATCTCATTGACAATTTGGTGTATGTACGTTCGTCTTTTCTTACATTCCATATGCCCTCCATTTGTCTGTTAGTCCGTCCGAATTTGTCCGGACTGTAACTTCAAAAATTGTTATTGAATTTTAAAGTAGTTTTGCTTGAGTTTTCACTGTCCCTGGTAAATGTCCCCTTTGAAACATGTGTCCGTGTAGGTAAAATGTGAAGGCTACAGTTAAAGGTTATATTTGTCCGACCTTAGTTTTTATGATTTTGATAGTTAGTTTTAATTGACAGAACTTTCTTACATCTTAAGTTGTAAAATGTACTTTTTGAAACAAATATTCTGATCCAAGATAAAGGTCACATTTCAAGGTCAAATATTTGCGGGCTGGACAAAAATCGTTCATTGACAATTCTAGTTTATCATTTATGACGCATAAGTTTTTTCTCCAGAAAGCTGCTACTTGGGATGTTTCATCATCTTGCCGAGGTTACAGAATCGATACCCTACTCTGGGAGAAAAGCTCACTCCGTGAATTTACATCGGTCGGCTACGTCGAGTCCGGAGGTCATGTGGTAACATTCGCAGAATTGTTCCCTAACACCAAATATGGTTACAATCAGAGATCATTCAATGTGTCAACCCTAGAGGTACTTTGATTAATTCTTACATTTCAATCGAAAGAGGAACTCATGGAAAAAGCGTAAAGTATCGACCTTGTTCACACTGTACGGATCGTACAGACTGACCAGGTCGAAACTTTTCACTCTTGGTAGATTGTCTGAACCTAGACTATCTATTCGACTTTACTACTAGTATATATGTATCTTCTACAAATTACCATGTCTAACTGCAATCTGCTAGATCGAATTTTAGTTTCATGTATTTGTTATATGGACCATGGGTATATATTGATCGAGATCTGATAAAAGGGGTCTGAAGGTGTTTTTATGGCGTTTTATGATATATTTCCGACATCATTATCTACCACTTTATATTTTGATGGTTTTCGATGTCATCGAGGAATCTTGACTTAGGCCGGTTTCAAAATGCTGTACATACGAAATCCTAAAATCCTAGCGCCCTTTAAGTAACCGATGCCTTAGCCTAATGGTTTGTGTGCTCGCTTAGAAAGCGAAGTTCGAAGGTTAGAATCCCGGGTTAAAACTGACCTGGCCGGTTAGTGAGTCACTATCTCTACCGTATGCCAGTCTCTGCCAGGCGCCCGGCAACAAACAGAAGGGATTCGAGAGGTAGCATGCCCTCAAAGACAAAGGTTTTCTTTAGCGCAGACTGGGTAGCCCTTTCAATATGGATAGGGTGACACAAAAAATAACACGTATTTATCGGTGAATACGGTAAGAAGGAAAGCGGAATGATTTAAAAGGTTTATATAGTTGACGGACCGCTGGCTCGCCAACTGACTCCGCCAGTGACATGTAATAAAGACGTGAAATGGTTAGTTGTCGACCTAAACGTCGTAACTACTTCCTATTCAAGCTGTATTGACGACGTTCAAATCACCAAACCCACAGAAAGGCTTGATATAAATATCGATCAATGTTAGAGTTTAAAGTTAATATCCGGTCTAAATGAACAATTTGATTGGTCGATTGATTCTTCGACTGACAGTGCGATCCGTCGAAACGAAAACTGCATGTAACCGATGCTTAAAGTAATAATATACCAATAAACTATTTCTTGTAGAAAAGAAATACATTTCACAGAGACGAAATCGGACACGTCAGAAAAAAATACTGTACCTGAAAGCGTCAAATGCGGTTCAATATAAGGTAGTGAAAGATGACGTCATTTTAATTTCGTATATGACGTCATAATGCAAGTAAACGTAATCAGGATGATATAAACGCTTGTAGAAATACAGATTTTTTAAAAGTTATTTTATCAAATTGAATGGCATATATCATTACGATTGCGATACAACATCTTGCATTTGCTTCTCGCTGCAGAGACCTTCGATATCTTAAAATATCAAAATTTTTCTCCTCATCTCAGAGCAAATAAAATATATTGTATCGCTATCATTACATAATATTTCCTATATAGTTGCCATACAAATCTCGTATCTTAACCCCCGCCCCTCAAGAGAATTTGGATATTTCGCAAGATGGAATAGCTTTACGGTAAAAAGAAATTGTTATCAAGAAAACTGTTAATGAAATGAATATTCCAGTATAAATCATTTATTTATGATATAATTATTTTCCAGTATAAACCATTTGTTAATGATTATTTTTCAAGATAAAACATCTGTTATGAAGGAGATTGTCGAATATATGATTATTTTTCAGTATAAACCATTCGTTAAGAAGGAAATTGTCAATGAAATATTTATTTTCCAGTATAAACCATTCGTTATGAAGTAAATTGTCAATGAAATGATTATTTATCAGTAAAAAAACGTTAGTTATTTAGGAGATTGTCAATGAAATGATTATTTATCAGTAAACAAACGTTCGTTATGAAGGAGATTGTCAATGAAATAATTATTTTCTAGTATAAACTATTCTTTATGATGGTGCTTGTCAATGAAATAATTATTTTCCAGTATAAACCATTCGTTATGAAGGAGATTGTCAATGGTACAACACGATATTACGGGTTTTGTATAGATCTGCTGGACGAGTTGGCTAATACCCTCAATTTTACGTGAGTCAATTTTCCCCCAATCTCTGTTAACCCTTTCACATTTTTCGAAATTTTAGCCTGGTCCAAAATTGAAATAATTTGCAAACGACAATATACATTGGATACAATTTGAGATAAAATCATCCTATGAGGTAGAAAATATTATGGGAGTAGGAGAAATTGCTTGTTACAAGCAATTTCTTCTTTTTCTGCAATGATTTCTCAAGTATAAAATCCCAGAGACGTAAAATCATAAGAAATTTAGTTTTCGTGTTATAATATTTTCAGTATAATTCATCAATATGGAAATATATAATTTGATATAAAAACAGTAATGTGGATCTTTATTTAGAAGATCGATACAGCACTAATCATTGTAATATCGTAGTTTTTAATAAGATAGAAAGAAAATATACTTCTACATTGCTATGGGCGTTGAACAACATAACACATTGTTTATATTTTATTTATTCGTGATTAAATGGGAAGAGTGGTGAATTGCTGCTTTTCTTTAAGCCGTTTATGTAGTGAGAGTGATACTTGTTTCAAAATTCAACATTTTTGTCTGCTGAGCTGAATTTCTTTACCACCTGTATATAATTCAATATTTTGTGCCGCCGTCATAGCGCAGTTAGTAACGCGTCAGACTCCTAGTCTTCAATCATGGAATGTCATGGGTTCGATCCCCGGCGGCGGCACATATCCCTTCCGACATTTGTCTCTCACCATGGATGGATAATCGTTAATCTAAGTGGGATAGCAGCTGGAGGCTAGGAAAGGATGTACTGGTAGTACTGGTGTGAGAAATACCAGGAATCCATTGTTAGGTGCTACAGCAACCGCGATATGACTGAAATACTGTTAAAAGTGGCATTAAACCCCAATCAATCAATCAATCAATCAATCAACCAATCAATATTTTGTACAGCTTTACTCGATTGAATAAAATGCGAGATGATTCGAACACTCAGAGAGATAATATTCTCAAGGGGATTTCCAACTCCATTAATATTGCATAACTTCTGTGTTATAACAACGCATAGTATTGCATGATATCATACTTCTAACAGTTCACGCTTGAAGAAAAATCTCAGGTACTAAATCAATATATCAGTTTGATGAGGAAAGATTTTCAATTAAGCAATTTTCGTTGTTTGTATTTCAATTCATACATATAAATCACAACAATATATCCGAATCTTTCACCTAGCTTGTTATCGAGACCGCTAACTTCCATCCTGATTAATCTATTGATTCTTTTCATGAAAGTCGGTAACCAGATAAACTGTCACTGGCAGGAACTGGTTTTAAATCGGTTAGGGCTAGGACCTTGTTCGTATATTTTCATGAAAGTCTGTCTGGCCTGATAAACTGTCACAGGAAGAAACTGGTTTTAAAATCGGTTTAGACAAGGGCCCTGTTAGGATATTTTCATGCAAGTCAGTCTAGCTAAAAAAACTGGAACTAGCTGAAGTTGGTTTAAAATCGGTTAAGGCCAGGATAATGTTCGTATATTTTTGTCAATCTAGCTTGATAAACAATAACTGGCAAAGATCGCTGATCAAAATGCTTTTGTTCATACATTTTCATGGACGTCAGTCTTGCCTGGTAAAGATCGTGGATAAATTACTCCCTTGCTCGTATATTTTCATGAAAGTCAGTCTGGCCTGATAAGCTGTCACTGGCAGAAACCGGTTTTGAAATAGGTTAAGGCCAGGGTCTTGTTCGGATATTTTCATGAAAGTCAGTCAAGCTTGATAAACTGTCATTGTCAGAAAGTTGTTTTAAAATCGGTTAAGGCCAGGGTCTTTTTCGTACATTTTCATGATCGTCAGTCTGTCTTGATAAACTATCACTGTCAGAAACCGGTGCAGAAATAAGTTAAAGCCATGGTCTTGTTTGTAATGAAAGTCAGTCCGTCTTGATAAACTTTCACTTGGAAAAAAGTGTTCAAAATCAATTAATGCTATTGTATTCTTCTCATTCGGACTTATTATGATGCTGAAAATTTTTTTATTGACAAAACACAATTATAAGCGAAAAGAAAACTTGTGTTACATGTATTATCTTGTCAAATAAAAAGGGTATGGTAACTGTGATTATAATTCGTCGTATAGAGACCAATATTTCGTAACTACAGCTTTATTTGACAGAATGTTATTTGAACATTATCTCTACAAATTTTAAAGCAGACTACATACATGATAATAATTATTAATGTGCGCCTACACACATTTTTTATGAAATTACGTTTGAAATTTCATATTTTATTTAAGAGATGAAGAGAATATTTTTTGTTTTCATGGAGGTATGAACCGAAAAAACTAATCACACTGTATGAATACGCGAAGCGGATTCATACATAAGTGTGATTAGGTTTTTCGGTTCATACCTCCATGAAAACAAAAATTATTCGCTTCATTCTTATAATTTAATAGCATCGAGCGAAAAATACAACAACCAGCAGAAATACAGATCTTTATTATTTCATCAAATTTATTTTATGAATAATAGGTAAATACTAAACGGTATACTATGTTACGATTGGATAAAACATCCTGAATTCGCTTCTCCATTCGGAGGAAAATTTGATATTCCACTCAACCTTCGGCAGCTCAAAGCAAATACAAGCTTTTTAATCTCTATCGTAACATAATACTTCCTATTCAGGAAAAAGTTCCGTCAAGTCCATATCGAGAAAGATGATTCAATCAGTAAAACCAAATCGATTCGACATGATAAGATCTTTTTGATACTGTCCCTTGAGCTTTTGTTCACGTAAATATTGGATGGAATCAAAAATAACAATATGAGCATATTGTGACGGGTTCAAATGCGAATGTAATAGATTCATTTTCTTTAAAAAAACATATTTTTCAACTACGGTCAGTGATATATATAAGAGCTTTTCCTTTCGTTAACAGAAGTTCAAGAGAGTTTTAGGAATTTACTTAGTACGTAAGCATAACAAATAGTTTCGGGTTTCTTTTCTATAATTTTTTTCACTGGGGTAAGAATTTTTATTTTCATTCAATCAAAATGCATACGTTTTGATGGACGAAACTAACACCGAATCATATCAGTTTGGATTAAACAAACTCTTTCCAATCTCGGTTTCTCAATTAACCCATTACCAGACAAAACAAATTTAGACTGGTACAAATTGAAAGGAGTTGAAGACGATGATTCATAATTAATGAAATTTTCGATTCTTTTAACATTTTGGGTTGAAAACATTGTGGAAAATGAAGAAATTGCTTGTGGCAAGCAATTTCTCCATTTTCTACAATGTTTTCTACACCCTTTTTCTTGATGGGCGTCTAAAAGAGTCATTGTGTTGGAATGGCTTAAAACATTAAATATTTACATCGTACGTGTAAAGATGGTATTTCCTTTCTTCTTAGTAGAGTTTTGCTAAGTTAAAATAAACTAATAATTACATTGGCACAATAGAGATAGCATAATCATCTCTACTGATTGTGAACAAATATTTGTAATCCAACCAAGGGCATCCTTGGTCCAGTTGTTTTAATGACCGGGTTTTTTGAAACTGCTGCCATTGACATAGTTAATGTCACTCATTCACCGAAATGTACTCTTCGAATTTATAAATCAAAGTACTGAAAGTACTGTAAGCTAGCAAAGCATAGTTTTGTTAAGTAATCTTCTTTGCCAAAGGCTATCATGATAAATAAAGTAAGTTAAAGTAACCAAGAAGTTAATCCGTTACAATATAACAAAATCTTAGACTGGTTCAAATTTAAAGAAGTTGCAGACGATAATTTCAAGTTCGTTGAATTTTGATAACTTTCCTTGTTGAGAAGAAAACATTGTGGACAATGAAGCAATTTCTTCATCGTCCACAATGCTTTAAAAAGCTTTTTCTTGAGATGCTTAAAAAGCGGAATTGAGTGGGAATGTGTTAAATAGCATGCTTTTTAAAGAATTCTTCACACTTTTGATACAGCTGTCAATATTCCTGAAATACATAAGAACTACTTTATGGTGTATGCATTCAAAAGATTTAGTGGTTAAGCGTCCAGTGGCAGTTTGCACTCGTTGAACTTTTAGAAGACTTTCCCCGCTTTTGATATTTTTTCTAATCTAGAAAAAACACTCTGATAACTCACTGATTTTAAATTGATTTTTGAGTGTGTCATCTGGTTGAACTTTGTTAAATCCCTTCTCTTATTCAAGTATTTTTACTAGTTTCAAAGGTGGTCTAATTTAAATAGACGTGCAACAGTTGTTTTACAGTTTATAGATGTACACAGGCGGAACCGGCTCACTAGAATTTAGATGAATTCGGTCATATTGATAACCAGGTTTTTATACATATTAATAAAAAATCTGTCTTTTTTAGATAGAGTGGGTTCTTTCTATTTCATAGGTATTCTTTATTCGAACCGGCTGACCAGAAATGGGGTGGTTACGAAAATATAGACAACTTAACTTTTAATGGATTGATTGGGCAACTACAAAAACAGGTAAGGTAACGTTTATTACATAATACATGGTCACTTGGTGTATTGTCATTGAATTCAATTTAATTGTGGTAATTCTTCTAGATTCTAAATTTGCATATATATAGTAAAACAAGCTACAAATTACTTCCTTTTTATAGCTTGTACGCTCTCACAACTTAAGTTATTTGATACTGTCTCAATTTTGCATGCATCAAAAGTCACTCGCCTTTTTTATCTGCATCTATTCTTTTACTAATAGGTCCTAGCCTTTACAACAACAAAAGTATTAGCAATAAACAGGCAAATTTACTTTCAATTGGTTCCAAATTCTTATCTTTATTATTTCATGTATTAGGATACATTCTGCAATAGGCGTGCATATACAGTAAGTATTGTATTTAGGGAAGACCAAAAAGTTGCCGCCTAAAGGGAAGGTCGCTTAATACACTTTATTGTGTAAGATGTGAAGAATTGATTCGATTGCACGAATGAATTATTACAGAATTCTCGCTTTAGTCCTCATCTGTTCAGACCTATTAGATACATCTCATTGAGACGATTCTAATGAGTTCCAACAACATTGGATTTTGTTACGATTTTACTTTGTAGAAAAAAAGCTATAACTTCTTAAAATATTTTGTTTTTCAAATGGAGATTTCGATTATTGTGGCTTAAAGGAAGTGGCCGCTTAATGGACGTGGTCGCTCCAGCAAGATCGGTTGTACTATCTATGGAAAAAATCGTTTTTCTTAGGATGCAAATAATGTTAGAACTGACTAATCTTTAGCTCCGCCCGCTTACTTCGGTGGCCACGCCCGCCGATTCCGCTTCGATTTTAAACGGCATTGTTTTGAAATTTTATGTACAATAGCATGCTACAAAAAAGGAGAATAGTTGGTTTTGTGACTTAAACGTCATAACTACAGCTTGAATAAGCTGTAGTTACGACGTTTCAGTCATAAAACCAACATAAAGGTTAACAAAAATGGCGACCAATGTTAGAGTTCAAAGCTCACTTCTGGTGTAAATGAATGATTTCATTGGTCGGCTGGTAACTTGATTGACAGCCGCGATCGGTCAATTACAGGAGTGTGATATCGTAGCTGCCCCCATCGCAATACAAGCAGACCGCTCCAAAGTGTGTGATTTTGCTTACCCTTTTTTCTGGGAGTATTCTACTGTTGTCTTGAAGAAGCCGGACCCCAATGACAGAAAATGGCGGACAATGATAGATCCTTTCAAATGGCAGGTTTTACTTTGTATTGGTAAGTTTTGTAGTATAAGCCAGTAAATAACATTTCTTAAATTGTGGCTCACTCCACTCTTTCTAATCCCAAACCACTCGTTCAACAATCCATTTATCATCATTGAAATAACTCACTTAACCCGTTACCAGACGACACAATTTTAGACTGGTCTAAATTCAAAGATATTGCAGACAACACATTTTTAGCTGGTGTAATTTAGGATTTTTCTGACTGTTGGGATAGAAAATACTGCGGATTTTGCTTGAATCAATTTCTTCATTTCCATGAGGTTTTTTCTTGGGGGACGTCAAAATGCGTCATTGTGTGGGAATGGGTTAAATCAATCAAAACGTTCCACAACTTAATTCATATTCAACGAATACATTGGTCGACTTGGACGTATCTGATGGGTATTTTGATACAAAGAGATTATAACGTATTTTGTATGAATATTTCCAAACGCTCACAGGGCCGCGACCATGGTTAAGTTGGTAGCCCGTCGGACTTTCAATAATGAGGTTCATCGTTTGAACCTCGGTCGTGGCAAATGTCCCTTTCTACATTAGTCTTCCAAATATTCGTTAACGCAAGTGGAATGAGAAGTTGGGGGCTGTAAATGTTGTACCGGTAGGACTGGTGTGAGAAACACCAGGAATCCATTCTTAGGTTCTCCATTCGCCTCGATAAGACTGGAATACGGCGTCAAACCCCATTTAAACAAAAACAATCTAAATGCCCATTTCTTACAAAGCTCGTTATTTCTGCTCATTCTATTCCAAGATAAAATCATTCCCCTTTTCGTATTCTCTTAGCCCATTACCAATCGGCATAATTTTAGCCGGATCGAAATGCAAAGAAGTATTTTTTTTCATTTTTGGAAGAAAACATCGTAAATATTGCAGAAATCGATTTAAACAAGCATTTTTTTTCATTTTCTACAATGTTTTCCTATTTTTTTCTTGAGGAGCGTAAAAAGCGGGATTGTGTTGGAATTGAATAACATACTATCCTTTAAGAAGTTGGGTCTGGAGTGAGAAATACAGTCGATCCTGTATATAACAGCAACTTAAGGGCTTCTATAATATGGTTCTCTTTTGTGTTCAACCTGTAGTATTACAATTAGCGTATTGTAGCTGTAGTTGCGACGATTAGGTCGCCAACCAAACATTCCGTTTCATTTTTACAAGATACAGACCATAATTTTGAAAATAATACACCGTTTATTATCTAGGTCGAACTTCCTGTCGAAGCTCAATAGGCGGTGCTAGCGATTCGTATTCGTGTTAACCCGAAATTTTAGACTGGCCCAATTTGAAAGACATTGCAGACGACAATGAAAAATGAGTGCAAATTGAAAGAACACAATCCAATAGGGTAGAAAATAGAGTGATAAAAGAAGAAATTGCTTGTATCAAGCAATTTCTTCTTTTTTCACAATATTTTTTAGGTATGAAATTGTATGGACGTAGAAACCAGGGATTTGAACAGGAAAGGGTTAACCGTTGTTTATTTAGTATAAGAAGTTTCCCATCTTTAGTTATAGTCATTAATGTACATTTTTTTAAATATAAAACGCCAAGCGGATGGGGCTCTCCTCCGAACTTCGTTAAAAAAGATATAACAAAAAGGACAGATTCGATGTCAATCCGAGTTTGTATCTAAAAGAAGAATATTGAGTATGGTAGAATGGCCATATGCGATGAATAAAAAATCTGTCAAAGCGTCTTGTCTCCCTTTTGGTCATCCCCCGTAATGTTGCAGTCTGATCGGAGTAGATACTTTTTGTATTTCCAAACAGGCCCCTTTCCGTCCGACAAAAACAAATCATTTTACATATTATTCAATCTGTTCGTTTACATTTAAGGTGTTTCCCTCCCCGCGGTAACTGTTATGGTCTATATGCTGGAAAAATACAACCCATTCTACGACGATCCAAAACGTGCTGAAGAAAGAAAGAAAACAGGAGGATTACATTATCTACATAATGCATTTTGGTATATGTACGGAGCACTGTTATGTCAAGGTATGTGAAGAAAAGAAGGAAAACAGGAGGATTGCATTATTTTCATAATGCATGTTGGTATAAGTACGGGGCGCTGGAATGTAAAGCTATGTAAAGAAAAGAAAGAAAGCAGGAGGATTGCATTATTTTCATAATGCATTTTGTTATATGTACGGGCCACAGGTATGTCAAGGTATGAGAAAAAAGAAAGAAAACAGGAGGATAAAATTATCTTGAAAAAAAGCATTTTGGTATAAGTACGTGTTAACCTGTCTTCAGACATTTTATGAGTACGAGTATTTGGATCTATTACTTAACCCTTGTCAAGCTGTATAATATATCTTACTGAATTGCTGTAAAATTAGAGGGCTGAAAGCACTGATAGAACTCGTTGTTCAATAATCAATATTTCCTTTAGAAATCAATTTCATAAACATATCTGACGGGAAAAGTACAAGCAGGAGGTGTAGACCAAGATCAGACTGCACTAATGTGCAGGCTGATCTTTGTCTATACCTCCTGCCATAACCGGAATATTCCGGGCTCATCATGTTAAAGGTTAAATTTTAATTATTTTTGAATCGTTATTTTGGTTTCGCTGTGTCTCTGTCCTAATTGTGATGAACTGTCTATTTCAGGTGGCATTCATCTTCCGGACTCTGTTGCTGGTCGTACGTTTGTTAGTTGGTGGTGGATATTTTGTATAATCATTGTCGGGACGTACAGCGGTAATCTGATCGCCTTTCTGACCGTTACGATAGAAAAACTGCCGTTTGATTCGCTAGAGGGTCTGGTCGAGCATAAGGCGCTTTATGAGTGGGGGACGCTTGGTGGATCGTCGTGGGAAAATGTTCTACTGGTAATATTAGATCTGGTACTGTTACGGACATGATGAAACCAGCGTCCATTCAAACTAGTCTCAATCTAAACCGCTTGACCAGCATTCCATTTATGACATTCAAATATCTTCAGAACATTCCATAAATTCATTAACATCATTTCCAAATATTCAATGTTTTCATTGGCTGACCTAGTTTTGGAGGTATCTGATTGGTTAGAAAATCTAAATCTTTTAAAAACAACAACATCACACAAATTCTATACAGGGAGGTAATAACTTTATATTATTTTCATATATTTCGTTTATATCATGCAAAATGCCCGTTTCGTACAAATCTCTTATTCAGCTCATTTCATTCCATCCAGATAGTATTCCAAATCCATTCACTTTGTAATTTTCATGATTTTTCTGCTTCGGTTTTCAATATTTTGTACTTGACAGATCAGCGTTGTCAAAAAAAGTTGGGGGAGGGGGTCCAAAGACCAATCGAATCATTCAATTAGACTAGAAATAAATGAAGAACTCAGTCATTCATGTCAAACGTTTCTGTTTGTTTGGCGACTTAAACGCCGTGACAATAGCATTCAACTTAATGGTACAATGTACGATGTTTTGGTCACAATCCAACGGGATGCTTTTCCATGCCTTATCCTGCGTTTTACTAAATATTGTCGTTTGATACCACTTGCAAACTTCAGTTTTTGATACCTTAGGCAGGCTTCAATGTAGGAGGTCAGTGGCCCGGTCCTCTGATCTCGAACTGGAAAGATAAAATAAAATACCAAACGACGTTAGTTGGCAAAATAATTATCACAGACAATAAATCTGTCTATTGAAAGCAAAGTGTCGGTTGGCGAATTAAATGATTTGATTCGTCAATCGTTTTTCTGTTTTTTTGTTGTTTTTGTTGCTGTTTTTTCTTTCTTTTTCTATTGGTCTTAAACAAACTCTTCTTAAAATCGACGAAGACTCGTTTTTCTTATTACTGTAAAAATGACTCGTTAATTAAAGTACTAAACAATTAACTCTCGTTTGGTAACCTATATTTACAGACTTCCCCCTCGCCGACATTTCGAAAGATTGGTGATGGAATCCTGGAGTTTAACAGATCTGATCCGTCCGTCCTGAGTCTCAGTGCCCAGGAGCATATCGATAAAGTGATCCGAGGTGGATACGCTTGGATAGGTAATTCTCATTTTAACACTTACGTCTTTCGTGGCGTCAAATTTTGAACAGACTTTATCATGGCCATCCATGGTCATAGTGCCCAGAAACACGTCAACTGAAAGATCCTACGTGGATATACTGGTAATTCATTACGTCATTGAAGTCGCAATCTGAGCGTTTTGGCGCACTTGAACATATTGAGTATTAATGTATCATTTTCATTTGGGTCAATATGCTAAATTGTAATGTCATCATGGGTTGTTCAGGCCTTCTGGGTGGATATGTAAAAAAGTCACATTGATATTGTGATGCGGGTGGAAATCCGAATATGTATAATGTATGTTAAATGGAATGGTTCGGTTAAGGCTTTCTTGAACAGAAATCCTTAATCTATAAGGATTTATACAGTAAAACAATCATCATATGTATAATATATATTTTATCTTAACTACGACTAAGGGCAATCGAAGATCAGCCAAGCTTGATTTTTTCGTCCCGTGATTACTTGCGGGTACATATAAATAGGGTAATGTGTTATCAGTTAAGAAATGAAGAGAATATTTTTGTTTTCATTGAGCTATGAACCTAACAACTAAATCATGCTGTATGAAAGCGGATTAATACATGAGTGTGGCTAAGTTTTGAGGTTCATACCTCAATGAAAACAACAACAAGAAAAAAAAACAACATTACCTTTATTTCTTGTAATCTTATCTCATCTGGCAACATAAAGCACCTAGTTTTAAGTCAAATCTTACGGATTTACTTTGTGCGCAAGCATCCAAAATACTTAATCGAAATTTTCCCCGTGGAAGTATGAAAAAAAAAATCAGCTAAACAGAACGTTTAGATCATGACAGCCGAATAGACGAAACTAAAATTGAATAAGTGGACATTATCCTTTTTGTCACATTTTAGTTATATTCGAAATAAGCATCTTAGCACAGATAAGATACTTATTATTATACACCTATAAGTATTTCTAGGAAAAGATATATTCCACACAGACAAAATACGTGAAAAAAAAATCCTCATCTGATAGTGTGATATACAGTTCCATTTAAGATAGTCTTATATGACGGCATTTTCATTATATATATGACGGCATAATCGGAATAAACGCAATTAGAATTGTAGGAATACAGAGATTTTTATTATTTATAGAATTTATTTCATAAAAGATTTAGGAATATAATAAATGGAATATTGTGATAGCTATACAACATCGTGTATTTGCGTCTGGTTCCGACTTTCGGTCTCGTGAAAATTTTCCTCCTCATCTCAAAGCAAATGTTGTATCACTGTCGTAACATAACATAATATTACCTATTTATCTCTTTTCAGGTGACAAGACTTTTATAGAGCACGAGATGGCCAGAGAATGCAATAATCTGGCTACAATTAAGGAAGAATTCCTTCCTTTGATCTATGCTTTTGGTTTTACAAAGAATTCGCCTCACACAACACTCTTTTCTAGTCAGTAAGTGTATGAAAGTGTTTGAATTATTTCACATAAATGCGACGTTTGTAATTACTTGAAAATATAGACATCGAGTAGGGACATTTTTTACGTAAAAAATCTCGTTTCCCGTATTTTATTTTCGGAGCGGCTATTGACAATCGTGTATCAATAGCGAATTTCCGAGAAAATCGCCTTTCAGTTAGGTTTCAACCATAAGCAATTTTCTTGTAAATTTAACATTTACAGAAATTAATCAACATCTGGTGTCTACGGCTAGTGTGAGAGATAAGAATTAAAGGAAAAGTATTTTTATTAAACGAATATTAATCAGCTGGGTATATAACAAAATAATTTCTGAATAGAGAATTTACGAAAACATCGCAGACCAAAATTGATAGCGATAGCATTGCTATCGATTGACCTCTGTAAATAGCGGTTTTCTCGTAAATTCATCGACGTCTGTCAATAGGGTCAAAAATGATAAAATTTAGCTACATAATAATCTATTCTTTCCCTGATTAATTCAAGACTTTGTGGGACATTTCAGGGTGATAAAATACAAGCTATCAATAGACGTCTGTCTTCGTGTTTTGGTTATTTTTTTTTGTTTGTTTTGTTTGGGTTTTTTTTTCGACGAAAAATGATAAATCTGATAACATACAACTTATTTCAGTTTCCCTGACTAATATACGACTTTGCTGAACATTTCAGGATGATGAAAATACACGAGGGAGGACTTCTCCAAATATGGAAAAGAAAATGGTGGCCGAAAGGCGCCTTTTGTAAAAGTGACATTTTAACAGAGGCTAAACCCATAAGCCTTATGGACGTGCAAAGTGCATTTTATGTGTGCGCCGTTGGGATATTTCTAAGTGGGATTGCGTTCGGTGTGGAATATTTGTGTTTTTATCTCAGAAAGGGGAAAAGACGAAAAAGAGGTGAAAATGTGAACTTTATACGATCGACAAGTAGAGAAGACGTAAATCGTGTGAATAATGTACAGATGTAACGAGTGTGTTTACCGTGAACTCTGCTTGTAATGAACACCAAGGGGAATTTGACAACATATCGTTTCAACCAACAACATGCTAAGATAGACTGTCACCCCACTTAGTTGACCAATCACGGCTGTTAGTTATAGAATCAATCGGAAAATCAAATCATGAATCTGGACCGGGACTGAACTCCATTTGTTTGACGACTTAAACCTCGTAACTTAAGCTTGTTTAAGCTGTAGTTACGACTTTCACGTCGACAACCAACCATTTTACTTTTTTAGGTCACCTGACCGAAGGTCATGGTGACCTATTGCGATCGTGTTTTGTCTGTCGTCGTGTGTCGTGCGTTGTGCGTCGTGCGTTAACTGTTTACTTTTTCGACTTCTTCTTAAGAACCCTGGGATGGATTTCAACCAAACTTGGCAGGAAGCATCTTTATTGGAAGGCGCTTCGGATTTGTACATGTCATAGAGCTACCTCCCCTTGTTGCCCCATGAGGGGCCAAAATTGGTACATCTTTAAAAATCTTCTTGTCATGAACCGGCTTTCAGATTAGATTCATTTTTGGTATTTAGAGTATTTAGGGCAAGTTTGTACAAGAAAAAATCTGTCAAAAATGGCCGTGCTGGTGGGGGGGGGGGGGCCAAAGGTGTGTGTGTGCGGGGGGGGGGGTACATAAGTTTACATAGTGACAACTTTGAAAGTCTTTTTCTACCAAACCAAAAGACCTACAGCTCTGCTATTTGGTATGTGGCATTATCTAGTTGACCTATATCAATATTGTATAAATTATAACCCCATGGTCAAATTAGCCCGTTCCCGGACGCCACAAATTTAACAAAGGCTTATATATTGAAAATTTCAAAAATCTTCTTCTCCAAAACAAGAGTGCCTAGAGCTTTGATATTTGGTATGTAGCATCATCTGGTGGATTTCTATCTAAATTGTATAAATCATGACATCAGAGACAGAATTAGCCCATTCCCTGACATCACAAGTTTAACATAGGCTTATATAGTGAAAACTTTAAAAATCTTCTTTGACGGAACGAGAGGGCCTAGAGCTTTGATATTTTGTATGTAGCATCATCTGGTGGATTTCTATCAAGTTTGTATAAATCATGGCTCCAGAGACAGAATTAGCCGATTCACAGATATCACAAGTTTTACAAAGGGCTTATATAGTAAAATTTTTGAAAATCTTCTTCTCCCAAACAGGAGGGCCATGAACTTTGATATTTAGTATACAGCATCATCTGTTGGTCTTCTATCAAGATTGTACAAATTATTGCCTCATGATTAAAATTAGCCCATTCCTGGATGTCACAAGTTTAACTTATATAATAGAAACTTGAAAAAATCTTCTTCTCTCAAACAGATAGGCCAGAGCTATGATATTTGGTATGTAGCATCATCTGATGGATCTCTATCAATATTTTATGAATTATGGCCCTAAGATCATAATTAGCCCATTCCCGGACGTCACGAATTTTACATAGGGCTTATTTAGTGAAAATTTAAAAACCTTTTCCCAAACAGGAGGTCCTAGAGCTTTAATGCTTGGTATGTAGTATCATCTGGTGGACCTCCATCAATATTGTATATATTATGGCCCCAGGGTCAGCATTAGCCAGTTCCAAGATGTCCAAAATTTTACATAGGCTTGTTTAGTGAAAACTTTTAAAAGTCTTCTTCTCCCAAACTAAAAGGCTTAGAGCTTTTATATTAAGCATGTAGCATAATCTGGTGGAATTTTATTTGTTTTTGTGCTCTTTGGACTCAGTTGACCGATAAGGCCATATGCGCCTCTTGTTTCCTACATACAACTGGTCATAAGTTTTGCAAAATAACGCCGTTTAAAATCGTAGTGGGACCTCCTGTCGGATTTATGGGCGGTGCTCACGAAGTAAGTGGGTGGGGCCAGCGATTGGTCAAATCTTTTCAAGCGTGTTGACAGTGCGAATGGAAACGTCCCAATACTAAAGCCTCTATCGCTCTAGAAGGGACAAACTTGAATCCTGAAATTTTCCTTAAAAATGTTTTCAGACGCCGCTCCAACCAAATTTATCAGAATAGGACACAATACTATGAAAAGCGCTGCCGAACTGAAATCGAAATTAAACTTTAGAAATATTTCATTTTTCGATTTCTGTTCGACAAAGCATTTGAAAGCGGGTTTGTGGCCTATTCTGAATTTATCTATGGAGGGGTCTGTAAATAATTAAACGAAGATTACAGGATTTTTGTGAGATTTTTTCCCAGACTTTTATCAATAGATTTAAATCTTAATAAAGTGTAGCCCGCGTTTAGTGATGACATAATTTTAATTCTGGTGTTCTTTGGCGTCATTTCCGATTTTAGTGATTTTGATCAGATCTGCTTAAATCTTTTGAGAAATCTTAAGATGTATTACAAATACATGTATATGGGCGATTTCAACAAATCGAACTTCGAGTATACTGATATCGAAAGTATGTCTTCAGATTTCAATTCAATTACTCTGGTTTAAATTATTTTATATCCATTGGAAAACAAGTTCTTACAGTTTAGGTCAATTCTTCCCGATTTTTCGGGAATGCGTCAGTTATCACACAGAATGTGTGTGCCAATTAAAGATCACAGATCTATAGCCGCTCCCGGGAGTTGAACTCGGGATCTCTTTGCTATGAAGCCAATTATCTACCTGTCTACCAAAACTTAATTCACATGACAAAGATAAACATATGCGAAAGAAGCAGATCGTGTAAATAAGATATATCATGGTATAGTTTTGATACAAAAACGTCTATTGGATTTGAGCCTCGTAAGAAGGTCGAGTGTACGCGGCGAGAATCCAATGCAAGATTTTGTATCACTACTGCATCATAGTATTCTATATATCCTATACCAACGACTTTTGGCTATAAAAGATAACACACGCTTACGAAACTTCATTTAACATGTTTTTGCCAAAGGTGGATAGTAGTACTGGTTTGAGAAATATCTTGAATCCATTGCTACAGATACTTCAGCCGCTGCTATATGGCTGAACTACCATTTAAATGGCGTTAAACCTAAAACAAATCCAAGGGCGGAATGTGAAATCTATATTTATCACAAAATCACATATAAATCTCTTCTTATGACACAACTTAAAGGGAGGTATCGATGTTTCTGAAACATAGATAAGAAAAAAATACCAAGTGCCGAAAAAATACACTCAAACGAACAATTAATACTATAAGTTGAATCAGGTATTGTCTTTGTGGTAATCTAATAGGCCTAAAGTGGCTTTTTGCGGTTATATCTGAAAGGTTCAGCGGAATTCCAGGTTATTTTTGATATCACGGAATTCGGCTGTCGACATCGAATGACCTCAATTGCATATGACCCAAAGTCAACTTAAGGCAACAAATTTACTAGCGAAACAGGAAACGTCCTAATTCATGTCAAATGAAGAGTAAGCGCAAAACTAAGGTAAGTGTTTATATTCGTAGTAACGCTTACGACATTTTTGCACCGATCTTTACAGAATTAAAGACTGGCTAGCGAACATTACTCCTGATGACGTAACGATGACGTTAGTGTGATGTAATTTAAACTAAATTCAAGGTTACATCGGTTATTCGCACCACGTGAATGATCATATTTGCTTCGCAACGGTCTCGGATTAATCTAAAAATAGATAAATAGCCTACGTAAGCTATTAAGGAAATACCCTGATTTTTCTGATAAGCGACCTTAGATTTTTGCAAAACTTCTTTTCGGCATATTGTGAAACCTATATAAGAAAAAATTACCAAGTACCGAAAACTAGACTCAAACAAACATTTAATACCTTAAGATAGGTCAGGTATTGTGTTTGTGGTAATCTAATAGACCTAAAGTGGCTTTTTGTGGTTATATCGGAAAGTTTCAGCGGAATTCCAGGTTATTTATAGATATCACGGAATTCGGTTGTCGACATCGAATGACCTCATTTGCATATGACCCAGTCAAATGAAGATAACACATTTACTAGCGAAACAACCAACGTCCTATATCATGTCACATGAAAAGACTGATCTTTACAGACCGGCTAGCGAACATAACTCCTGATGACGTAACGGTGACGTTGGTGTGATGTAATTTAAACTAAATTCAAGGTTCCAACGGTTATTCGCGCTACGCGAATGCCCTATAATCTTCGTAACTGTCTCGGATTAATCTAAAAATAGATTAATAGCCTACGTAGGCTATTAGGGAAATACCCAGCTTTTTTCTGATAAGCGACCTTATATTTTTGCAAAACTTCTTTGCGGCATATTGTATTCAAATAGTTTATGAGAGGAAATAAAAATAATTGAAATCTGTGACATGAAAAAAACATCGATACCTACCTTTAAATGGTTGAATAAAGAGAACAATACAGAAAATGAAAAATTACTAATCTAGAGGGCAATTTTTGCTTTTTAAACGAACTTTCTGCAATAAGTGTTTTTTTTATCAACCTCAAAATGATTGTTAATTGACAATGGTTAGTTAGTTTTAGGGTTGAAAACATCGTGAACAAACTAGACAGTGCTTGTGACAAGTAATGTCTCCTTTTCCCATAATGTTTAGAATAAATTTGCCGGGACATAAATTTGCGGGATAGAAATGTAATGGATCCAAAAAAAATGTTGCATTAATTTGTGATAATAAAGTGAATATTGTAAAAAATATATACGTCTTCTGAAATTGTTTTTGAAAATAATCCTGATATTTGGGCGACCTATTATATCTCTACCAGGGGTTGACACTAAATTTGCCTCAATGGGATCCCACAGGAATCCCTACTTATTACTTCAGGGTTTCCTCCAGATAATCAGGGATCCCTCCTTGATATACATTAACTCATTCACACGCAATCCTGTCCTTGTAAGACCAACTTGAAAAAAAGCTTCGGAAAACATTTTAGAAAATGAAGAAATTGCTTGTATCAAGAAATTTCTTCATTATTCACAATGTTTTCTATAAAAACAAGTAAATAAATAAAAACAACAACAGCAACATCAACAAATACACACACACACACACACACAAAACAGGAGCATCAGTTGATACATTAAGATCTGTTGTACTAGAGAAATATTGAAGGATCCTCCGGATCCCTGGACACTGTTGGTGTCGACCCTGTCTGCTGTTAATCTCCAAGCTCGATTCTAGAGGCATGGTTGATTTAATCTTACTACACATATATTTTCGGAATACCAACCGGAATTGACCTCTGTTTGTTTCTATTTATAGTTCAACTGTTTAGTTTTAAGGAGTTCTTCCGTAATTGCATGACGTGACATGAGAAACTTCCACATTCACCTGAGAGAGAATCATCGTGATAAAATAATAAAATAACGATCTAGCTAGTTAATACTGTCATTATTTTTTACTTTTAATGTCAAGGTTAACATTTAATTAAGAGGTGAAGAGATTTTTTTCTTTATGTTTTCAAGGCGGAAAGAAACAACAACAACAAAACAAAACAAAAACAAAAACAAACAAAAAAAAAAAAAAAAATAAATAACTAATCGCATTGTATGAATACGCGATGCGTGATTAATTTTACATAATTAAGTGATATTAGTTTTTTCGTTTCCTATCTCCATGAAAACAAAATATATTATCTTCATTTCTTGCGATTTAATGGCAGGAAGCGGGAAAAAAGGAAATATTTTACGAATTTTGATACATTTTTTATGGATCCTTTTTGTGCGGAGGCATAAAAAATAGCTGCGTGCTCAAAACTTTGTTCATTGAGGTATGATTTTTTTTCGGTCAGAACGCTTGCTTTTGATAGACGAAACTGAAAAGTTTGTTTGCAGCTTCAAAGTCGTATGCATGACGTCATTTACCCATCACCACACAATGACGCTTTCTGGCGCCCTGAAGAAAAACGACCATGGAAAACTTTGCGGAAAATAGAGAAATTGCTTGTCACTAGCTATTTCAACTTTTCTCACAACGTTTTCTATCCTATATTGCACTTATTCTCCAATTTCGGTGCAATTTGAAATGACATCTGTAACTTCTTCCTATTTGGAATTGTCTAAAATTTTGTCTTCTTGTAATGGGTAGAACGAATGACTCTGCACTTGCTCTATATATGAAACAAGGACAGTTATGCCCGAAGGCAAAATCCTGATTAAGAACGAGGTTTTTGGTGGTAAACAAGGTCAAGATTTCAGACAGTCGTTTCAAAAAATAGTTCAGTCGGTGTGTGTCTTCCAAAGTCCAAATACAATCTTATCAGTGAAGACATTTCATTCAAAGAGTCATGGCGCGTTTGGTGTTCGTAATTTTGGTCATCGGTTTCCAAGAAGTTCTTAGTTTTTCCCCGCGCCAATCTGGGGATACCCAGTGTTACGGCGATCTTGGTTGTTTCCAATCGGGTCACGGGCTTCCATTGCCCAAGAGCCCGCAAGAAATAGGTACTGTGTTCAAGCTCCGAAGGCGAAATGATAAACACGTCTATGATTTGAGATCGACGCATTTAAGTGACGTACAAACGTGGCAGACGCATTTCGATTCTTCAAAGCAAACGAAAGTAATTCTTCATGGGTTCTTTAACAGTGCATCGAATGATTGGATAGGGATAATGGTGGATGAGTTGTTTAAAAAGGTATGTTGAAGTAAGATAAATCATTGAAAAATACAAAAGCAAAAACAAACAAACAAACAAAATTCAGCACTTTTTTGTTTTGTATGGGGCATTTTAAGGTCCTTATAGAATATACAATCATCAAATCTTTGTAAGAAAGTAAGAAGTATTGCATATGAAAGCCCAGAGCGGATTAATAATTCACTTGCAGTCGTTGAAATTCTAATGACCTTTAAGACATACGTGATATATTAACAATTAACAGCTCGCCAGCCCCGCCCACTGACTCCTCTATCCCCACCCATTGACTCCGAAAGGAAGTTCAATTCGATATAAACGGCGTGGGTTTTCAAAATTTATGGACAACGAACATGTATTCGTCGTAGCTACATTTTTAATAAGTCGTAGCTTCTATGTTTAACCCATTCCCGTACAAAAACCGTAATTTACTTCCCTGTGATATTATACCCGAGAAAAGATTGCGGAATAAGAAGAAATTGCTTACAACAAGCAATGTCTTCGTTTCCCACAATATTTTCTAGCATATAGGATAGTTACTTTTTGAACTGCACTCATTTTATAATATCGTCTGCTACCCCTTTGAATTTGGACAAGTCAAAAATTAAAAACAAAACAAAAACAAACAAAACAAACAAACAAACAAACAAAAAACAGCGAAGGATTAAGTGACCAAACAGATTAGCTCAGTTGGTAGAGCACTTGACTTCAAACATCAAGATCACGGGTTCGAGCCCTGGGCTGACCATATCATCTAACAAACTAATTGTCTTTTGGATGAGACGTTAAACCGAGGCCCCGTGTGATGATGCTATCCATCGAGCACGTTAAAGAATCAGGCGGAGCTCTCAGCAGTTTCGTCCTGTATCCTTGCACTACCCCCGTAACAACTAACCGTTTTCTGGGGGCGTCGCTCATATGGGCATCTGCTACGGAAGCGACGATAAATAAACGGAAATACACACTAGAGATATGTGTGAAAAACACCACCAACAACGACAAACTGATGATTTCGAACTTCAAGGGGAACGGGTTGTTTCTTCACTTAAAAATTGATACATGAGGTCACTCAAATCATCTAAAATTACTTCTTCCTGTTACAAGCAATTCCTTGTTTTCCCACGCTGTTGTTGTTATTTATTTATTTTACTTTTTTTCGAAAATATGATATGAAGTTTTATAACCCATTGATAATTATTTTTTTCTGAGATCACATTGCAACCTTCAACATCAACACCCACTTAGTTTTAAGGTGTGATTCCGTTTGTTCATTCGATTTTAAGTACGGCGGCACATATCCCTTCCGACATTTGTCTCTCACCAACAGGTGGATAATTGTAAACCTAAGTGGGATATCAGCTGGAGGCTAGGAAAGGATGCAGTGGTAGTACTGGTGTGAAAAATACCAGGCATCCATTGTTAGGTGCTACAGCCGCCGCGATATGACTTAAATACTGTTAAAAGAGGCGTTAAACCCTATTCAATTAATCAATCAGTTTTACATTTCCAGCATACAGTAAATCTGGCAATTTTCGCGTTGTCTTATTTTCGCGTGAGCAGGACCCGAAGACTTTTTAGCGCGTTCATGAATTCGCAAGCGGTCGTTTTGTACTTCGGTAATTTCCGAAGGTTTTCCCGGATATACAACGGCGAAGAAAAAAACCTATATACGATTACAGCCCGATTTGATACCGACCTATGGATAGAATGACTAGTAATCCATTTAAAAACCTATTTACGTATTCCCTATTCTCGTAGTATAACTAAAACCGTAAGATCGCAAAGTATGCTTTAAAGTTTAAAAAGTAAAAAAGGAAAAGAGCTAAAAATCTGTTATCTAAAAGAATAATCAATACGATATTGGTGTTATAAGATTAGATAATTATATTCTTTGCCAAAAAAGGTACAATTGTTTGAACTTAATTGATGTATACTTGCATTGTGTACGACAAGAACATGAGAGTGCGACTGTGAGAAGATGAAAGTGCGACGTTGAGGACAAGCTAATATGATAACGAGAGTATGAGAAAACGATAACCCGACAGTACGACTATGAGATTACGAGAGTATGACGATGAGAACACGAAACTACGATAACGAGAACACGAGAAAACGATAACGAGTACAGTACGACGATAAGAACAGGAGAGTACGACGGTGAGACGGTGAGAACACGAGAATACGATAACAAGAATACTAGAGTACGATAACGGGAACACAAGAGTGCGACGATGAGAACACGCGAGTACGAGTTTGAGAATACGAGATTTCGAGAGAACGACGATGATTACTCGAGAGTACGACGTTGAGAACAAGTGATTACAAAAGTGCGACGGTGAGAACACGAGAGTTCGACAACGAGAACTCGAGATTATCTCTTGCACTTACCATCGTGATCTCGTTTTCTCATAGCCGCCGTCATAGCGCAGTTGGTAGCGCGTCGGACTGTCAATCTAGAGGTCCCGGGTTAGATCCCCGACGGCGGCACTCATCCATTCCGACTATTTGTCTCTCACCAATGGGTCGATAATCGTAGACCTATGTGGGATAGCAGCTGGAGGCTAGGAAATGATGTAATGGTAGTACTGGTGTGAGAAATACCAGGATTCCATTGTTAGGTGCTCCAGCCGCCGCGATATAACTGAAAAATTGTTGAAAGCGGCGTAAAACCCCATTCAAACAAACAAATCGTTTTCTCACGTCCTCACCGTCATAATCTCGTGTTCTAATCATCGTACTCTCGTTGCCCGTGTTCCAATTTTACACAGAAATCGCGACGGCCCTAATAGTATTTCGTATTTTCTCGAACCTCATTCATTCCATTTTTAGTGCCGAGAAAGTGATAATAACCATATGAATTAAATAGTGTGATGATGCCGAAATAGTTAAATATTGGTCGGTTCCGGTTCACTTTAGAGCTCTTCGTATTTTCTGTACAAAAATGTCCAATTTTAGCTAGGTTCGAAAACTTGCGAGATCGTTGTCTCGCGAACATTAGCGAAAATAAAACCCTCGAAAACAAAACCCGATTTACAGTATATGGTAAAATGATAAGGAAAAAAATATTCGGTAAGGCCCTGGTAGCTGTCGAATATTTGGTTATATGCAGGCCATGGTTATCCATGTTTTCAGTAGAAAACCTGACTTGCACTCTTTGTTGACCATATTTTCCAGAAACAACAACAATATAAGAGAAGAAGAAGAAGAAAAAAAAAAAAAAAAAAAAAAAAAAAAACAACAACAACAACAACAACAAAAAAAAAAAACGGTTAAAGATTTATGAATGTCAGCGGCTATGGCTTGCATCGTCCTTACTAGGCTAGTCGGGCGTTGTCTTTAACTTGTGTGAGCAAAAAATCTTGGCTAATGAAAAGGGAGACTTGGTGTCAAAATGCTTGTGTACTTAACTACTCCTACATTTCTTAAAAGATTTTGATGAAATTTTCACAAAACGTTTGTCTTTATGTGACCTAGCTCTTATTATCACCGTTTAGCGATTCAATTCTGCGTTATGCGAAAGGGAGACTTATCGTAAAAATTCTTGTGTGCGCAACTACTTCCACTATCTTGACGGATTTTGACGAAGCCATTGAAAAACTAGTTTTGTGATAATTTTGTCTCTTGTTCAAACTTAGTTGCTGCATGCTTTTCGCAAACCCATACATTTGCGTATTACGAGTAATCTTTAAAAGTATCCATCGGATTATCCTAGGCTCATTACCAAAATTAATATGAATAAATGAAAATGAAAAAATAGCCTGATACAAATGTAAAGAAGTCGTAGACAACATTTCAAAGTATGTTAAAATCTGAAAACAAGTGCTAAAATAGAAAACATTGTAAGAAAAATGCTTTTTACAAGTAAGTTTTCCTTTTCCAACATAGTTTTCCGTATGTTCAACATTTCCCCCAGCGCGTCAAAAAGCCGAATTGGGTGGTAAAGGGTTAAACAACTGTAACAATCCTTGACGGTGTACATTTAGACTTGGCTAACTAATCACGAGACCTCTTCTTTTCATTCATGGGGACTTTCTGTTTTTGAAGGGCCGAGTAATAAGGGGACGAGGATCTAAACGAATGAATGTGTCCAAAAATATGCATTAATCCCAAATCTTTAATATTCATTGCAACTGTTCTGCATGAATACAATTCACGAATGAGAGTTTAAGAATAATTATTAAGATTTATAGAGATACATTTATCAAGAATCCTTTCCCCTGCGAATCTACCTACTTTTTAAAACTGTTAAAGATAGATTCATCTCGACAGGGCAAAAAGAAACAAATGGTCTCTATCAAGGCTTTTTTTATCAACAAACTATGAACAAACGCCATGGGAAACTCAACTTCGTGACCTCTGTAGATATCGGTCAATTCTAAATTTCAATTAAAATAGTTTGAATTCATTGTATACCATGTACGGCGTTGTATTTGTCTGCCTGTCTTTGTCTCTCTGTATCTCTGTCTTTGTCTGTCGCTGCCTTTTTCCGCCTGTCTTTGTCCTTCTGTCTCCCTTCGCTCCCCATATCTTTCTATCTCTCAATCTCTTCCAATATTCCTGTTTGTCTGTCTGTCTTTGTCTCTCTGTCTCTCTTTATATCCCCACTCTCTCTTTTTTCTCCATCCTCTTTCTTTATTACTTTCTCTCTCCATCTCTCCATCCTCTATCCCTCCGTTTCTATCTTTTTCTCCTTCAAAATTATAAAATTATTCGATACTAAGAATACGTTAAATAGAATAAGATAGTATAAATTAAGAGGAAACACAATCTTCATTAAGTACAGAAAAACAGTAACTTTACAATTAAGGTCAATTTAGATTTGAAAATCAGATATTGAAAAATCAACCTTATTTCTGATGAATATTGTACACATATCATTTAATCAGTTAGTTATAGACACTTTCGAACTAAATTTACTTGACCGAAAAGGAAGTATTGTCAATGATAAACTATTTTCGAGGACATGAGAACGCAACACCTTACAGGGCAGTCTTCAAACTTCAAACAAATTTCATCACTCATGATTTTTTTTTCAAATTCCGTTCGGACCGATTATCTTTTTAGCTTTCCTTGATAACCAACTTTTATGTTCTTTTTATCGGTTTGTCGGACTCTGTACTTAGGTCCCCCAAGGCGAAACAAAAACAGAAATTAACTCTTGTCATGCTGAACCCGGAATATTCCGGTTTTGGAAGGGGTGTAGACCAAGATCAGCCTGCACATACGTGCAGTCTGATCTTGGTCTACACCCCCTGCTTGTACTTTTCCTGCCAGAGTTGTTCATAAAATTGATTTCTAGAAGAAATATTGATTTTTGAACAACAATTTCTATCTATCAGTGCTTTCAGCCGTTTGATTTTAAAGCAATTCAGAAAGGTAGTTTATACAGCATGACAAGGGTTAAGAATTAAAAAAGACACGTGTATATTGCAATACTCTATTGAATATTGTTTTGAGCTCTTGGAAGTATTACTGGTGAAACATACCTAATGTTTTCATTATTATGGAGTTACACCGTTTTCATTTTCGTTTAGTTTTATAGTATGTATTTCACAGCTTCCTGCGACCATAGTCGGGAACAGTAATCGCGATGTGTAATTGTCGCCCTCCGTAATCAGTGGGCACAACTTTCAACCGAAACATCGCTCGGCTATTCCCGTAAAATTTGATTAAATATTTCATTGAATCGTCGAAAATTCACCTTTGTATAACGTTCAGGGTCCGATAATATAAAACATTTTTCGAACCCAATTGAGAAATTACTCTAATGGCAAATTTGAATAGATATCTTGTTTTAATATTAGTTGTATATTAAGAGTAATAAGTAGCAACGTACAAATATTGTCATTTATTTTCATGCAATTACCGTAGGATCCAAGTAGAAATATATCTGTCATCTGCGTTTTTAGCTCATCTGACCAAAAAGTGGTCAAAGCGAGCTTTTGTGGTCTAGCTGTATCCGGCTTGTGTCAACATCTTGTGTGCACTCTAGGGGCGACATTTTTTTTAACTTGGTCAGAATGGTTATCTCCATTGAGCCTTGGACAAGTTCAAACTAGATCACTAGGTCAAATTTTAGTAATAATTTATTTGCACTCTACAGGTTATTTGCCTCAAATGTCTTGATATTTAGTCAGAATGTTTGCCTGCATAATATCTCGGTCAAGATTGATATTTAGTTATGTGGGGTTAAAAACTATTTCACTGGGTCAAATCCTAGAAATAATCTTGTGTGCACTTTAGAGACCTCATTTTAGGCTAAAATCAAATGATATTTGGCCAGAATGTTTCTAGGATATCTCAGCCAAGTTCAAATTGGGTCACATAGGGTAAAAAACTAGGTCACTTAGTCAAATCTTAGAAATACCTTGTGTGTACTCTAAAGGTTTCATTTTTTGCTAAATTTAATTGATATTTGTTCAGAATAGTATTGTCTGTAATATGTCAGTCAAGTCCAAATTTGGGTCACATGAGGTCAAAAACTAGGTTACCATGTCAAATCTTAGAAATGTTTTGGTTTTACTCTGGAGACTCCATTCTTGGCTAAATTGAAATTATATTTGGTCGAAATGTTTGCGTACATGTTATCTTGGCAAAGTTAGACTTTGGTTGACATAGGGTCAAAAACTATGTCATCAGGCCAAATCTTAGAAATACCGTCACACTCAAGAGACCACATGTTTTTGTCTAAATGGTTTGATATTTTGTCAGAATCTCTGTTAATGAAAATATCTCAACCATGTTCAAATTTGGGTCACTTTGGGTCAAAAGCTAGGTCAAATCGGAGAAAAACCTTGCTTAAACTCTAGAGGCCACATATTTTACTCAATTTACTTGATGTTTATTCAGATGTCTGCCTTTATTAAAATCTTTGTGAAGTTTATTAGGTCATATGGGGTCGAATACAAGGCCGCAAGGTCTGATATAAAAAAATCTTCCTTCCAATTTACTTGCTACTTTTTTGCACAAATACCTTGAAACTTCGTAAGAATGTTCGTTTTTCTTGATTTCTTCGATTGATTAGATTTCATACATAATTTATTGAAGGGTTCTAAATTAATCCTATGTTGATTGAACTCATTAGATTTTTTTCTTTTGAGAAAACACACTCAAACAGTCTTATTGTTTTGTTCCAAGGGAGACTACAATGTAATTATAGTAGACTGGGGTCGTGGTGCTAAAACCGGGTACCAACAAGCCGCTGCTAACACCTATGTTGTGGGTGCCGAGGTCGCTTACTTGCTTAAATATCTTCGAGACCATAATGGGCTGAAGTTAGCCGATCTTCATTTGATTGGTCACAGTCTCGGAGCTCAGACGGCTGGTCACGTAGGCCATACTCTGCCGGGCATTGGCCGAATAACCGGTAAGTGATAAAGAGTTCTTGGACTAGTCGTAAGACACATACCTCCCAATCAGAGGGTTCCAGGTTCAAATCATGCCCAAAGGGTGGAACTCCTTCTGGGGTGAAAACGCCAAACAACAAGCAAATAAACAAACAAAAACAACCGAACTCCACGTTGCTCTTCGTCGTCCAAGTTATAGACTGGTATTCAACGTATATTTACAACCGACTTGCAATTCAATCATCAGGGGTTCAAGTGTGAAAGCAATTCAATAAGCAAAAGCGTACACGCAGACTATGAACACAACATTATCTTTTAAAACAAAGGGCATGTCATTTTCACTTAAAAAAAAATAAAAATGTAAGCTGAGCATAGATTCAGATAGCTCGTGCATGCAATTGATTGTACAGGCACTGATTACTTTCTTAGACGATCAAATTATTTTCTAAATGTACTGGTTGGACGTCTAAATTACTAAGTGTCTTTTTTTTAACCCATTACCACACGGCCCCTCCTTTAAATGCCCCCCCCCCCCAAGAAAAACGCTTTGGAAAATATTGTAGAAAATGAAGAAATTGCTTGTTTTAAGCAATTTCTTCATTATCCACAATGTTTTCTATCTAAAAAGATGAAAAAAAATAAATTCGATCAAGTTGAAATAGTTGTCTGCAGCTTCTTTCAATTTGGAAGAGTCTAAAATTTCGTTTTGAGTAAAATATCATGCATACACATGTTCAAATGTAGGTTTACATGTTTAACCCATTCCCACACAACTAAATTTTGAGACTGGTCCAAGAAATTGCAGACGACAGAGTGAACTTGATGGAATTTTATTTTATTTCTATTTCATAATTTTGGATAAAAAAAAAAAAAAAAAAAAAAAAAACATCGTGAAAGATGAAGAAATTGCTTGGTCCAAGCAATTTCTTCATTTTCCACAATGATTTCCTAAGCTTGTTTTCTTGAGATGAGAGAAAAATGAGAAAATGCGAGATTGCGTGTGAATGGGTTAACAGTACGTAAACAGAGATTTTAAATGTCGAATAGTGGATTTAGTGCTTTATCAGATACATACCTTAACTCAAAATAGTTCAAATTATCCACAATATTACGCCTTAATCCTCCCCTCTTTTCTTTCTTTTTTTAAATTTAGACTGGTCCAAAGTGAAAGAGGTTGCATATGAAACAATGAAAATAGGATTGAATTCGAAATTGAACTATCCTTTGGGGCAGAAAATATTGTGGGAAAAGAAGAAATTGCTTGTTACAAGCAATTTCTTCTTTTTCGACAATGATTGCTCTAATGTAAAATCACAGCAACGTAAAGTCCCGGTATTGTACAGGAAAGGGTTAAAACATGTTAATGTTTTCTTTGTTTGTTTGGGTTTTTTTGTTTTCTTTTTACAGGTCTTGACCCAGCCGATCCAAATTTCAGTGGTACACCAGCAGACAGACATCTTGACTCCTCAGACGCTTCCTTTGTTGACATAATTCACACAGACGCTTCGAAATTCAATCTAGTCGCAGGTAATTGTTAATTTGTTTGTTTGAATGGGGTTTTACGCCGCTTTCAACAATCTTTCAGTTATATCGCGGCGGCTGGAGCACCTAACAATGGAATCCTGGTATTTCTCACACCAGTACTACCATTACATCCCTTCCTAGCCTCCAGCTGCTATCTCACATAGGTCTACGATTATCGACCCATTGGTGAGAGACAAATAGTCGGAAAGGATGAGTGCCGCCGTCGGGGATCGAACCCGGGACCTATAGATTGACAGTCCGACGCGCTACCAACTGCGCTATGACGGCGGCAGGAAATTGATAAAGTAAAGAACGTCGTTGAATTCACACTCTACGCTCATTCCATTCAATTTCATTCAAAGTAGCTCATTCGCAATTCCTTTCATTTCGTTCAAATAACTCATTTATTTCGTTTTAAATGTTCCACAACTTTACTCACATCGCTTAAAACATTTCGCGATTTCATTGGCTGACATGGATTTTGAAGTATCTGATCGGTTCGAGTTAATATACAAACCTATTTCTAGAACACCAATTATGTTTGTATAAAAGTTGGTACTCAAATTACGTCCATTGTGTTCAAACGGCTCATTTGATTCCAAACTCGGTCTTTTCGCTCACTGAATCCTATACCAAATTCATTCCCAAACCATTCATTTTGCATAGTGCAAGATATACTTAAATGTAAGTCTGTTTTGAACCCAAAACTACGGAAGCTTGTATGTACCCCTGGATAATACACATGTGGTAGTCTCCACCGACTTGTACACCAAATTAGGTCGCTCGCTGATTTACTACCAGAGACCTCTATCTATAAAGTCAGCGTAGTCTTACCGTCTTGATCTGGTCGTACTCTCCTTGTCCTGCTCACGTGATCTCAGAAATCTTTTCTCCTCCATGCATTACATGATTAGAAAAACATTATCTCCCTCTAGAAAAGCGTAAACCGTGACGTTTTTTTTTTTTTTTTTGGAAATTCCCAACGTTTGGTTACAATAGAGGGTACAGCAACGAGGGTAGGAGATCGTGAGACTACGAAAAAGGAGTAAGACGAAGAAAGCACAAGACTACGATGACGAGAGTATTTCTAATGAGACCATTAAAATACAATACTCGGATGAAGAAAGTGTTTCAATATTAGAACAGGAAAATACAAGACTGCGATAACAATAGTGTTCTCTGATGAGACCAAGAAAATACAAGACTGTGAAGACTAGAGTGTTCTATGATAAGACCCGGAAAATACAAGATTGCGATGCAAAGAGTGTTCTTTGATAAGACTAAGAAAATACAAGACTGCGAGGATGAGATTCCACAATCTTCCGACCATCCTTGTGTCGTATTCTCGTTTTCGCAACCTCATTCCAATTCTCTACAGGAAATGTACGAAGTTTAACTTTCTAGACTTACCGCTTCTTTTGATAAATTCTATCTTACGATCATGGCTAGACTGCCCAATCGACCAATCGCGGGTGTCAATCAAATAATCAGCCAACCAATGAAATAATTCATTTAGACTAGAAGTTCAGTTTGAACGCCGAAATTGGCAGCCATCTTGGTGAATTATTTTTGTTGATTTGGCGACTTAAACGTCGTAACTACAGCTTATTCAAATTGCAGTTACGACGTTTAGGTCTCGAACCAACCATTCTACTTATTTTTAACATGTTACTAGCCATTAAATTTGCAATACAACGCAGTTGAAAGTCGAAGTGGAACTACCTGTTTGAGTCAATGGGTGGGGCTAACGAAGCAAGTGGGCGGGGCCTGCGATTGGTCAATTAAGAAACACGAAGATTCTTTCGATTCGCTAAAAAATTATTTTACTCTTTACTAAACCTTTTGTTGAGACGATTCTAAATATTACTAACACTTGAGGATTTAGTTTGCATTACGAGTATATAATTGGAAGTCTGCTATTCACTTCCACTTATTACCGCAGGACTTTCCGCTTTGGTATTAAACGGAGTTATTCTAAAAAAAGTTTTGGCCGATAACATGTAACATGGAAGCAAAGAATTGATTGGCGACCTAAACTACAGCCTGAGTAGTTATAACATTTAAGTCACAAAACATCAAAATTGCTTCATATAAATGTCGGCCAATGTTGGAGTTCAAAATTAACTTCCGGTCGAAATTTGATTTGATTGGTCGATTGATTCTTTGATTTACCAACGCGATCTATCAATTAGTTCGGTTGATTTATAGTAGAGTTATTATCGTTACGTTACGGCTTTGGTGATTGCCTTGTTGGCGTAAAAATTCCTGCGAACTTGTTCTAGAACTAGTTTTGAACATTCTAGAACTTCAATTCATAAACATAAAATGGCAGTTCAAGTATTCAGTTTTCAAGAAAAAGTTAAAATGAAAGAAAAAAAAACATTCATTTTAATTGTTCTTTAGTTGTTGAACTGCATAGTTGTTGAACTGCATTACTTTTTTAACCTAGTTGTTAAACTCCAAAATTTCTTGTCCCCTAGTTCAAAAACGTTAAGCTACTTTAGATTAACCCCTTAACAAACGACAACATTTTACAGTGGTCAAAATTGAGAAGAAAATTTACACGACAATTTTCATGTGATGAAGTTTAATATTTCTTTATCTTTTATTGGTAGAAAACATTGTGGATAATGAAGAAATAGTTTGTAACAAGCAATTTCTTGAAAATCCACAATGTTTTCCAAAGCTTTTTTCTTGAGGGGCTTAAAAGGGCGTCAGTGTGTGGGATTGGACCAGCGGAAGGTTCTAGAACCAGAGTTCTAGAATTTCTAGAACTGTTCTTGAACTTCAAAATAAAGTTCACGAGGTTTACGATTATCCGACCATTGGTGAGAGTCAAATGTCGGAAAGACTATGTGCCGCCACCGTGGATCGAAACCATATCATCTCATATGGGCTTCTACAGCAAAAGAAGCTAGACTTCGAAGCAGACAGTAACAGATTCTACCTCCTGCACGCCATCATTCTACGCGACATTTCACATAGTCATTAGCTTTTAGCAATGGTTTGTATACCCCATGTAGTAGAATGGGCAGCTGGAGATTCGAATTTGATGCTGTGGTAGTACCAATATAATAAATACCAGGAATATTTTGTTAAGTGCTCTAGTCCTTGCATTGTGACTGAAATAATGTTGAAAGCTGCGTTGAGATCCAAATAAACAATCAAACTTCATCGACAATATTGTAGCCCTTAATCCAGCCGGCGTTAAATAATCGCCCTATAAAATCTTCGCTCAATTCCAGGGTACGGAACCAAAGAAGCAATTGGACATGTTGATTTTTACCCAAACGGAGGAGAACATCAACCCGGCTGCGTGGAAAACTCTGTGGCCGGGGCTGTGAGTGGAGCCATTCATGTTGATATAGGAGGTAAGAAATGAAATATTTCTCTCTCTTGGATTGTTTGTTCATTTTACTCATTCATTTCCTTCCTTCTTTTCTGTCTTTCACTCTTTTAACGTATTCCCACACAAGCTCTCCTCCTTTTTACACTCCATAAGAAAAAAGCTTTAGCTAACATTGTGGAAAATGAAAAAGACGAAAACATTTAAAATTCTATTAACTTTAAATTGCCGTCTGCTGCTGCTTTCAATTTGGACCAGTCTAAATTTTTGCTGCGTTGGAATGGGTTAAGCTTTCCTTTTTTCACTTTTTACTGAATACATGTATCTATTCCTGTGCTACAAAAAAGAGGCCGTTTAAGGAAATCTTGCTTCAGGAAAATTTTTATATGTATGGTAGTTTCGTGCGTAAGATTTTGAACACCCTATTTATTGCAACTCATACAAATCTTATCAGTGAGTCGATTCTAATGAATAGCATCATCCAAGGGTTTAAATGAGAGAACATTCTTTATCATGAGCATAGATATTATCGTTTTATATGTTCTTTTTCCCCCTTTTTGTATAGACAATTCCATTCCGGTCGATCAATAAAATTGTTCGCATAATAAAGATGGTTGTATTTCTAATGCCATCAACTGAGCATAAAAATTTCCTTCTTCCTGTTGAAGCCGCCGTCATAGCGCAGTCGATATCGCATCAGACTCCTAATCTTCAATAATGGGATGTCAGGGGTTCGATCCCTGGAGGCGGTACATATCCTCTCTGACCTTTGTCTCTAAACAATGGGTGGATAATCGTAAACCAAAGTGGGATAGCAGCTGGACGCTAGGAAAAGATGTAGTGGTAGTACTGATGTGAGAAATAACACGAATTCATTGTTAGATGCTCCAGCCGCCGCGATACGACTGAAGTACTGTTAAAAGCGTCGTTAAACCCCATTCATCAATAAATCTTCCTTTTGAAAATGGACGATTTCAACAACGGTATGACTTTGCTACATTTGTAGTTAATCATTTGAGTCTCTTTTATTTCGTTAGTGTTTTTGTACAATCGATATTTAGCCACCCGGTTCCCATGAATAGATACTCAATGAAATCTTGTTTCCATGGGAGAAAAACAATTATTGGAACTGATTTTTAGTACATGACATATGCATAAAAATAGAAAATATTTTCAGAAAATGAAAATCGTACGATATGCTTCTCCTACACCTTAATGTTATTCTTACTGTGACGTCATGTGAAGTGGCTGTGTGGCAATTAATTATCCTGAAAAAATTCAATGTTCTAATATTTCTTCTTAAGCAAAATATTTCGTCGGCGCACTGGGCGGACATAATACCTTAAATAAAGCTTTGTTCAAGCCCATCGACTATTTGTCTATTGTGTTATACTATTGTTATTGTATACAGTCAATCTTGCTCAAGCGAACACCTCTATTAAGCGACCACTTTTATTAAGCCGCAATCATCACATTTCCTTTTCTTCGCAATTGGACGTTTTTGCCATTAATATCATAAAAAAATCCCATGTTGGTGGATCGTCTCAATAAGACGATTCTAATGAGTTCCATCAACATAGGATAAGGCCGATCTGATCTCTCATATATGTCACAAAAAGGATATTAAGCAACTATTCTCTTAAACGACCACAATTGAGAGGTCGCTTAATACAAGTTTAACTGTAGTTCTTATTCTTTCACAGCGGCTACAGATGCCTTCACATGTAGCCATTCAAGAGCGGTAGAACTGTTCACAGAATCGATCAACTCAGCCTGTAAATTCTATGGACACAGTTGTCCAAATAACGACATTTTTGAGGAGGGCAAATGTCTTGGTTGCCCGCCGGGAGGTTGTCCGGTCATGGGCTTCGACTCGATTAAAGATAGTCATAGAGGAGCTTTTTATCTGAGCACGTCCGGTTCGTCGCCATATTGTGGTATGTCAGATCGGTATTTCATTGAAAGTATAACTACAACTTTGTTGTTTCTAAGACTTTCAAAAGACAAGATACAAAGAAAATATTTTTTGGTTGTCTTTCTTTCTAAGTAATCGATTTTTAGTGTGTGTGTGTGTGTCTTTTTTACGGACATTTACTTTTTACCGTTCTAGCTTCAAAACAAACTTATCGTGGCGATTCTCTTCACCCATCTTCTTTCTTTTGCAATTAACATAAAAAAGCTGTTTGTTTTCATGAAAGAAAAAATAGATAAATAGATGTAACTGAATTGATAAACTAAAATAAAAAACATGAAAGAAATAATAATGAAAAAATAAGCCCCAGAAAACAAATATTACATAAAGAATAAAAATGAATAAAGAAGAATAACTTATTTTTGGCATTTTTCTACCGCATGTTTTAAAACGGGTTGTCTGTATCTTTTTTCAGGCCATGAATATTTTGTGGACATTAAGGTTGCTGAACGAATGTGGCACACGTACGGGGAATTTATGATTACGTTGGTTGGAACAAAGGGAAAGACAGAACAGTTGAAATTTGAAAGGTAGGCCCGATCTTCCGTCCTCTTCAAATGCATATTTGCTTACCTTTCGAATAACTCATGGGAGAATAAAGTGGCAATGTTTTGTGTACTTTCGTCCTTTGGCCCGTGCGTCAGTCCGACCGTCACTAGTTATTTCTCATCAACCCTTGGATCGAATTGAATGAAAATTCAAATATCAACTTTTTGGATTATTTCCCAGATATCTTTCTATCCGTTTCTCAATTCATGTGAGTCTTAGAAAAAGGGGACTTAATGAAGGTGACTTTAAGTAAAAATGTTTTTTGTTCACATCATCTAATTCACCAGTATTAAATTAATGGAAGTTCATATTTAAGGAGCATGAGACACTGATTTGTATTTCTAAAAACGGGGCTTATTCTATTATAGCTTTCGTCTATTTCTGCCATGCTTCTGCAGTAATTTGACCAAACCCCCGAGGAAAACTTTATATGTGAAATTCAATAAGCAATTGACTTTTTTCTCTGTTTTTCTATTAGATGCTACGTCAAGGAAAAGGGGGACTTGATGTAATAAAAAAATTTTGTTTTTTTCATATCTTTCTTATTTACTTATAGAAAAGGGATTTCAAGTAAATGTTAATAACCCAAAGCCTAAGACCATGCAATTATGAATTGAATTTCATTTTAGCCAAAATTTGTATTATTGAAAGTAGTTGACTTAGAGATCCACCAACATATGAGCACATGCGTGACATTTCCAACCATTACACATGTGCGCCAAGTAAAGACTCAGATCAGCCTGTGCATCCGCACAGTCTGATCAGAGTCTTCACTCTGCGCTCTGTAGATAGATACTGACCCAAAGCTTCTTTAAACAATCAGCAGATATTCATATTGCCCCGAATTGCTGTCCAGGGTGCTCAATATGTGCTAGTCACGCACGTGCGAAATGGTTGGAAATGTCACGCACAGGCTCATATGATATTTTTTATCTTTTTTTTTTTTTTTTTTTGGCGGAAACCTCCAATTATGATGATCCTTTGTTTTTTTTTTAAATGGAAATTTGATGATGGTCGCTCAATTAACGCTGTCGCTTAGTAGAGGTGGACACTTGAGCAAAATTAACTGTATTTAGTGAGGAAACATGGCCTTTTTACATTCAGAAAACAGTTTCGAGAGCAAAATGTTCGATCCTGGTCAGTCTGTGTTGTCTGACAAGACTGGATACGTTTTTAGCTCCTATTGTTATTCCTTTTCCAAAGATGTTTGGCTAATACGTAGTTATACTTTCGATTTTCAGTGCCATGCATGCCTATGACCACGGTGACGAAGAGACCCACGTGATAGCTACACATAATGACATCGGTAGTGTGACGTCAGTAAAACTTGAGTTCATCAAAGCACGTGATGCGCATGGAATTCTAGCAGCCAATTATATCACAGTACACAGTGTGAAAGTAGTGTCTGCGGAAACCAACCGAGCGTGAGTGTTTTTTTAGGGGTAAAGTTAGTCATTTTGTTAACCTGTTCCCACTAAACAAATTTTTCGACTAGCCTAAATTGAAAGAAGCTGCAGTCAACAATTTCAAGTTTATGGGATTTTGATATTATTCGTTTTTTATGGAAAATATTGTGGATAATCAAGAAATTGCTACAAGCAATTTCTTCCTTTTCCACAACGTTTTCCTGTGCCTTTTTTGTTAAAGGACGTAAAAAACGTGATTGTATGGGAATGGGTTAATATCCGTTTGTCCAATAATAAAATCATTTGCGTTTAGTCTCTGAACGAATGTTGAAGAACTTCCGAATGCTTTAGCTGCAAACCGTCTAATCGGCGACACCTGTGAACTTTGATTAATTGATTGATTAAATGGGGTTTAACGCCACTGTTAACAATATTTCAGTCATATCGCGGCGGATGGAGCACCTAACAATGGATTCCCGGTATTTCTCACACCAGTACTAGCACTACATCCTTTCCTAGCCTCAAGCTGCTATCCCACTTAGGTTTACGATTATCCACCCATTAGTGAGACACAAATGTCGGAAAGGATATGTGCTGCCGCCGGGGACCGAACCCATGACATCCCATGATTGAAGATTGGGAGTCTGATACGCTACCGACTGCGCTATGACAACGACATATGGCGCAAGATACGTGTAAATTTTCAATCCATATATTGCAAGCTCTTTACGCTAACCTGTCGTGTCTGTCTTTCAACACGTTCTGTATGAATTCGATACAAAAATAGTTAATTTTGACAAATCAAAAGTTTCGTCTTAACCCATTATCAAAATATTTTTTAGACTGGTCAAAATTCAAACATATTGCAGATGATTTTAGTTGGTGATATTTTAAATTTTGGGGTAGAAAACATTATGGATAGTGAAGCATTTGGTTGTAAAAATCAATTTCTTGAATTTCCATATTTTTTCGAGAGTTTTTTTCATGGAGGCGTAAAAACCGTGATTGTGTGGGGATGGGTTAAGATCACTCAATATCCGACTATGGTGATAACAATTTTTTTTTCTAAGAGAAAAATCTAGCATTTAGGGTAATTATCTACTTCAATATTCAAACACTCCGTTAAAGTACTGAATTTGTCTCCCATAATCGTAGACTCAGGTGGAATGAGCAGGGGGAGGCTCGGAAAGGATCTATTGATAGTACTGGTGCGAAAAATACCGGGAATATATGGTTAGGAGCTCCGGCTGCTGAGATATGACTGAAAGTGGCTTTAAACCAAACCAAATTTAAATAGTGGATGAACGGGGCTGCTCGGCCATATTGCCTCATGTTTCGCCATGCGTCTGTCATTAAAATCTTACTTTTTATTTATTATTGCTATCTTTATTTGATTATCATGTTTCGCTATACGTCTGTCATTGAAATCTTACTTTTTATTTATTATTGCTATCTTTATTTGATTATCATGTTTCGCTATGCGTCTATCATTGAAATCTTACTTTTTATTTATTATTGCTATCTTTATTTGATTATCATGTTTCGCTATGCGTCTGTCATTGAAATCTTACTTTTTATTTATTATTGCTTTCTTTATTTGATTATCATTATTATCATTTTTTCACTATCATCATTAGTAACTATCTGTGACCAATCCATCCTGGAACTTCGTGAAAAAAATTTTGTAAACGAGATGGGGTCCAATAGGGAGAATAGAATTTTGAGGAATAGATTTACAGTATGGCAACGACAATACTAGATTCAGAAAATTTATCAAAAGCTAAAAGTTAAGACTCATGTCAGCCTGCGCAAACCCCGCAGGCTGACCAGCTTGATGATCCCTTTTTGCATGACACGTCACACATTAATGATCTTTCTCTGTAATTTCAGAGTGACCTTCTGTGCCCATAACCATCGCTTCCGCAGTAAACAACAAAGCACAATTTCTTCAACAAGTGGTTGTTAATATGTCTTTTCTGTTAATACATGTACATTTCTCTCGTGTGATAAAATATTAAATCAATTTGACTTCTAGCTATTAAAGCGTCAGCTTTGAAAGCTCAAGTTAATAGACAACATTTTGAGGTCCTCTCAAAGTTCATCGAGTGCAAACTGCCACTTGAGGCTTAACCCCTAAATCCATTGAATACCTACGCCATAAAAAGTAGCTCTGACGTATTTCAGGAATATTGCAACTCTATTCAAATTGTCGAAAACTCTTTCAAAAGCATGCTATTTAACCAATTCCAACTCGATTCCGCTTTTTAAGAATCTCCAGAAAAAAGCTTTGGAAAACACTGTGGACAATGAAGAATTGATTTCTTGTTACAAGCAATTTCTTCATTGTCAACATTGTCATTAATGTTTTCCACCCAACAAGGGAAATATTTTCTTAATTCAACCAAATGAAATTGTCGTCTGCAACTTCTTTCAATTTTTAACCAGTCGTGTCGTAATAGGTTTACTCCTGGCTTACTTTAATCTCGTTTATTTATAATGATAACCTTCAGAAAAGAAGATTACTTAACACAACTATGCTTTGCTAGCTTAAAGTACTATCAGTAATTTGATTGTAAGTATTTCAGGCATAATTAGGGTTTCTTGCCCTTTTGGATATAAAGCGAGGAGGTTTCAATCGAAGTCCTCGTTTTGCATGATTTTTCCTTGAACTAAATTTTTTATAAGGCGAATCATCATTGAAAATTTGCAAACGTTTTAGAACATTTGCGGATCCAATATTTCGATAATCCAGATAACACAGGTGAATGCGCTTCCAACTTGGAATCTGTTTTTGACAAAAAAATGTATGTGTGTGACATTTTCTCAAAGTATATACCATTTTGTAATCCGGAACGCATTTTGGCTGATTTCTCTACGGTTTGTTTTTTCTTTAGTTAAAAGATCACAAAAAGTAAGCATATTTTCATTGTTTTCAATAAATATTTGCTATTCGTACTAACTGATTCAAAACAACGACAATGAAGCCATAAATAAATAGGCATCCATTTCTCTTCGAACTGTTTTGCTAACATCATTTCCTTTAATATATGACAAGACGACGCTTTTTTTTTTTTTTTTGATTTGGCAAAATTCGAAGAAGTTACTTGCGATTGTGGATCACGTTTGTGAATAAAAAAAAATCGGTCGACCAATCAAATCATTTAATGATACCGGAAAAGGACTTATAACTCCATATTGGTCGACATTTATGTTAAGTATTTTTGTTGGTTTGGTGACTTGAATGTCGTAACAACATCTTATTCGAGCTAAGGCTAGAACGCTTCGGTCATCAACCAACCATTCTACCCTTATGTTGCAATTGACCATGTTGTCTTAAAATCTAAGCCGAGACTCATGTCGGAGTCAGTGGGCGGGGCCAGAGATCCGTCCATTACTACTTTTTCTAAAGTTTTATAATTAATTTTCTCCAATTTGAAAAAAAAATACCGGATAATTTGGTGTAAAAACAGTTAAAATACTCGAAACTTATCTGGTGAAATTAAATTTCATCATGAAATTGTGCGAAATTATGACTATGTGTATCTGCTTTCAACCGGGATATTTCTCAATTTACGGAACGCAACTGTCAATCAAAAATCTATTTAATAATCAAATCGTTCATTTCTTACCGGTAGTGAATGATAAACTCCGACATATAGGTCTAGTTATCTTTCTTATTTTGCGAGTTGAATCTTGTATCTATATCTTATTCATGCTGTAGCTTACGAGATTTACGGCGCCAATCATCGATTTCTTTTTTTGTGTGTGTTTCTAGTTGTCAATAACGCACACTAACGTTGTGTTATTCGAAATTAACATGTCGGGGATCGATGGGCGTGGTCGGAGAGCGGTCAAGTAGCCGTAGCACAAATCTATTCGATTTATCAATCACAACTGATTTTCGAAGTGACTGAAATTTGGAGATACATACGAACAGAGTAGAAAAAAATTGTTGGATCGCTAGCCCGCCCACAGACTCTGCTGACCACGCCCACTGACTCCGATTCGATTATCAAACGGCGTTATTTCGCAAAATGTATGGGCTTTAACATGGATCATGTATGGACGCTCAGTCCATTCATTTGACGGAAAGCCGGTCACGCCCACTGAGGGCCGACATGAAGATCCACTACGATATTAAACGGCATTACAAAATGGGCAGGATAAATAAATAAAATTTAGAAATAGCTGGTTGGCGACCTAAACGTCATAATTACAGCTTGAATAAGCTGTAACCACAGCGTTTAAGTCGTCAAACCAACAAAAATGCTTCACATGAATGTCGGGTAATGTTGGAGTTCAGAGTTCACTTCCGGTAAAAATGATTGATTTGCTTGATCGCTTGATTCTTTGATTCACCATCGTGATTTGTCATTTATTAAAAAGCTATCAGAATCATGTGAAAAGATAATGGAATAATGACAACGGAACTATGTGTTTGTTCAATAATTTATTTTAGAAAAAAATACTAAAATTTATTGTATTAAAATATTCATAATAGAAGCACCATGAGTATATTCTTATACGGCATTCACTCTGTTACTCTATTACAACTAGAGGTAAACACACGATTCTGATGAGAAAAGTCAGATTTTTAGATGAAGAAAATATTAAATGGAATACGAATTTCAAACGTTTTAATAGGTAAATTATGATTCAGTGACAGGGCTTCTTGTCTATTTTGTAATTATAACCTGTAATCAACAGGGGTGTTTATTTATTCATGACTATTCCCTTAGTCAAATCCAGTCTAAAACAACAATAACAAACAATATAGGTCGGATACAGTTACGACGAAATATATGTGATATTTAGCAGCACCAAGCAGACAACGAGATATAGAGGATAATTGTTTGTTTCAGTGCAAGATCGATTTTTATTATATACCTATAAAAGATATGGAGTAAAACCTGGCTGTCAAATACAACGCGACAGAAAAAAAATCAATATTCGGCGTGTAGCAAAAAACCGTATTCGTCGAGTACCGTTAAACACGGACTTCTTTTTGTGTATTGACGTCCCGGGTTTTTCGGAAAGTTGATTATTTCTTAGCCATTTAAGAGAATTTTCTTAATGTCATTTCCTAAAAGGTATATAATAAAAGGAATATTACCACAGTGTCTTTTTCTATTTGTTGTTATCGTGTTCTTGAATCGTGTGTTGGTATTTTTTATTGAATTCGACCTTCGGTCTCATCCAATAAAAAATACCTACACACGATTCTCGAACACGATAACAACGCATAGAAAAAGACACTGTGGTAATTTTCCCTATATATTTCATTGAGTGAACAACAGAAGCTTTATTTTCACGAGTGGCGAAGCCACGAGTGAAAATATAGCTTTTGTTGTTCACGAAATGAAATATCAATCGATCTTACTCGAAAAACAAACGATTGTTCTATTTCTTTAATGCAAAAATTAGACAAAATGCGAAAATTTTATGACAAATTTTCTTAAAGCGCGTCATTTTGCACGTGACTGCTTTGCAACGCTTATGATGACGTCACTTATTTCGCTCTGCTTAGATAACGTCAGAAAGGGTGAAATGAACGAGAGCGGGGCATAAGTTTTTGATAATTTCACTGGATAGGTGAGTTTATCAAATGATAATCTACCGTTATATCCCGATAATCCACCTGAAAGCATTAAAGAAAATTTGGGTTGAATTTAATGTTGTTTGTCAAGGCAAAAATCAATTTTTATTCGAGGAAAAAAAAACAAAACAAAAAATTAGTTCATCTCTGCCATTAAACCATTGTTTATACGTGATAATTTTAAAGTTGTCCAAACTCGATAAAGAATTTTTCAATGACTTTCTTGAGCAAAGCATAAGCTTACAAAGCTAAAAATTATAAATATTTATTTGAAAACGTGGAATGTACATAAGTATGAAAGGGTATTTGAATCAATTAAAGATGACCAATTATCACTTTCCATTAGTTTCGGACACATTTGTTTTAAATGCGCGGGCTACTTTCACAGCGCGGAGTATTTTCTGCTTTGTTTTTGCCATGCGTTGTACGACAATCTGGTTCGTGGGATCTATATGCAACTTCGACGTTTCGTCGTCATCCACTACACGGGCTTTGATTAAACCTTTCATTATAGCATCTGTAATAGAGATTCGTTCACCGGTTTTATTGTTTACATATTCACCGTGTTCACTGTCTAAAATCCCAGATCGGATAGCGTCCGAGAAGGAAACAGTTTGTTTAAGTCTCTGGTCCACAACGCTGTTGACTGCATAAGTTTTGGTTTCCTCGGAAAGTTTATCGGATCCGTTGCCGTGGAAATCAGCCTTCACGTCCCCTTTCTCTATGGCAACCATAATATCAATGACATCACCTTGTTTGGTTTTGTATTTGTCGTCATTCTGACTTATAATACCTAAAGAAATGGAAAAGATAATTATAAAATCAATCAACCAATTAACCAATTAAACAAACGGAGGGTTTGATGTACGAGTAAAAAAAGTACAAAAAACACTTAAAGTTGAGAACTTTTATCATATCCTTCCTCAGATCTGTTTTAAATATTAACAATATTAACCCATTCCAACACAATTCCGCTTTATGACGACCCTCAAGAAAACAAGAGGGGAAAATGGTCCTAAATCACTCACCTGAGAATGATTTCTCTTAGTCTGATAATGCCAGCCCTGCAATGCCCTCATGTTGTTTCTTTTGTTTGTTTGTTTTGTTTGGGTTTTTTTTCAAATCGAAACAACATGAACAAGTTTTGAAATAGGGTCACCAAAGGAACACTCCCGTCACGTTAAGTCCAAATTGGCCGAAAGGTTTAGGAGAAGAATGTATTTAAAGAAATATTTTCATGATTTTTGCAAGTTTGATAAAGACCGCCCTGCCACGCCAACATATTTTTTGCGAATCAAAATTTCATGAACAAGTTTAGTTTTGAAAAGGATCACCAAAGGAACATTTCTGTCAAGTTTAGAAAAAGTCAACAAGTTTAGAAAAGGTCTGCTCAGGAACATTCTTGCCACGTTTGTCCAATTTGGCCCAGTGGTTTAGGAGAAAAAGGTTTTTAAATAATCATACATGATTTCTCCAAGTCTAATACGAACGGCCCCGCCACGCCACCTTTTGCGAATCAAAATTTCCCGAAGAAATCTTGAGAAGGGTCACCCAAGGAAATTCCATCAAAGTTTGGTTGAAATTTGCCTTGTGGTTTAGATTGAGAATACTTTTAAAGAAGTAATTAATTATTTTTCTTAAGTCTGATAAGCCCTATCTGCCACGTCCCCATTTTTTCACTAAACAAAATTTCAGGAACAACTTTTGAAAAGAACCACCAAGGAATATTCCTGATTGGTCTAAATTGGTTAAGGAGGAGAAAATTCTTTAGGAACTATTTAGTGATTTCTCTAAGTCTGATAAGCCCCGCCCTACTACATCCCTATTTGTTTGGCGTATCAAAGTTTTAGGAACAAAGTTTGAAAAGGACCACCCAAGGAACATTCCTGCCAAGTTTGATTGAAATTGGCCAAATGGTTACAGAGAAGAATACTTTTAAAGAATTGTTGACGACTTGCGGCGCATGACGCACGACAGACGACGCACAATGGACACAGGGTGATCACAAAAGCTCACATTGAGCACGTTGTGCTCAGGTTAGCTAAAAAAGCTTTGGAAAGCATTATGGACAATCATGAAATTGCTTGTTACATGCAATTTTTTCAACATTCAGAATGTTTTCTACCCTAGATGGCAACAGTTTTCTGAATTCCATCAATCTGTAAAAGTTTACAACTCTATTGTGTGGTAATTGGTCAAGAGTACACGTTTACGTCCATGACCGAAAATATTCGAAAAATATTAGTTATCTCCGTGAAAAGATGTACTGTCTTAAAGATAAAGTCGAAAGTTTCCTTAGGTAGGTATCGATGTTTTTTTCATGTCACAGATGTAAATTATCTTTATTTCCTCTTGTATATTATTTTAATACAATATGGCGAAAAGTAGTTTTGCAAACATCTGAGGTTGCTTATCAGAAAAAAGCAGGGTATTTCCTTAATAGCCTACGTAGGCTATTAATCTATTTTTAGATTAAACCGAGACCGTTCCGAATGATATATGATCATTCATGTGGTGCAAATAACCGTCGAAACCTTGAATTTAGTTTCAATTACATCACACCAACGTCATCGTTACGTCATCAGGAGTTATGTTCGCTAGCCGGTCTTAATTATGTTATGATCAGTCCAAAACTGTCTTAAGCGTTATTACGAATATAAACACTTACCGTAGTTTTGCGCTAACCCTTTCATGTGACATGAATCAGGACGTTTGCTGTTTCGCTAGTAAATTTGTTACATTCTGTTGACTTTGAGTCATATGCAAATCAGGTCATTCGATGTCGATAGCCGAATTCCGTGATATCTAAAAATAACCCGGAATCCCGCTAAACATTTCCGATATAACCACAAAAAGCCACTTTAGGCCTATTAGATTACAGCCAAGACAATACCTGACTCAATTTAATGTATTAGATGTTTGTTTGAGTGTATTATTCGGCACTTTGTATTGTTTTCTTATCTGGGTTTCGGAAACCTCGATACTTCCCTTTTATGTTTATCTAACCATCGAACATAATGCAAGAATTTTCCTAACGATTTCGCTCCTTACCAAGTTCTCTCGCTTTGTCCACTCCTATTACCTCCCCTGTCTTCGGATCGATAACGCCAGTGAGAGTGTAGGGACGCGTCTCTTGTGACGTCTTAATTGTGATAATACCGTATGATGAACGTTCTTCTCGTATCTTCTTTTGGGATTTAAACTCTACGGTGAGATCACCGTTAGCCATGGCTTGGTTGATAGAAAAGCTCTCTTTGGTAATTGGGTTTATGTATCTCCCTAAAATAATGAAATCATTAAGGGTTCAATGGATTTCAAACTAAGACTTGTTTCTTTTCAAAGGAATCGTATAAGAATATACAAAAGTTTGTTAACGTGTACGATGAATAAAGAATAATTGTTGGCTTAAACATATTTATTTTTACATTGACCACGTACACATTGTGTTGATTGAAGAAATAATAATTCGTATGTGCGAGAGTTATTCCAAAGAGAGTAAAATCAAGTGTTACAATTTTTGACACGCGCTGTATTGTTTCACTATGCTGACTAAGTATTTGCACATCAAAACAGTTTTTAGTAATGAGTTATACGCTGTTTTAGAACAACTCACATTTCGGATAGGATAGCGACATTTCGTTAATGTCTAAAAGTTCGCCGAGCATAATTTATGAAATACAACAATCGTACAAAAACAGACTTCCTAAAAAAAGTGATCCATAGCCTAAGTTAAGCTTATTTTAGTTGCCTGTTTCAGATTTTTAAAATGTTGATAAAGTAATATTCGAACGATCTTTCTATAGACAGGGATTATTTTTAATTGATAGGCTATACAGCTTTTTCGACTGCCTCGCAAAATGTTGGTATGAAATATCTGTCCCTCCTTGAGTACGTACTCAATTTGGCAACATCATAAGTCTATTTCGATCCGGAAAAGGCGGTACATCTATGTAGTCTTCAACCAGATCAAATTTAAGGTAGAATACTCGTAATGCGTTTTTGGAATCTGCAAGACGTCGGGATTCCTAGGGTGACGTCGTAAATTTCATTTATACTATGATGACTATAATGACGTAATTACTACGTAATTTAACTACCTGCCGCTAGCAAATCAAGAAGCACGAATTTACCAGAAGTGTTCCGATATTCAAAAAATGAACAAAAAAAACCCCCGCATTATGGGTATTCTACCTTAACCACTTCAAAATGAATGGTGGTCCTACCTTCTACATTATCAAGAAGTCCACCAATAATGGCCTCTTCTAGTGAAATATCATCCTTTATCCTTGGATCGTATACTGACTTGATGACGAAAGATTGCGTCATTTCCTCTGTAGTTGACACAACCTCGTCTGTGGTCATTTCCTGCTTCCGGCGAATTTCTGTAATGTCCGTTGATGACATTCCAAACTCTTCTTCCTGCTGTTAACATGTTGAAATTGGAAAATGATATTTAAAACAATGAGAAGATAGTGATTGTAAAATCGCTAACTATGATCAAAACAATTATCATCTATGTAACTTTCAATGTGATACACAATTTGAATGCAGAGGTATATTCAAGATATTACATAGTGCTCATTGATTATTGGTTACAGCTAACAAGAAAGTCTACAAAATGATAAAAACAAGTTGGATAAAAGTAAAAAATGAGCTTGAATGAAAGTGTAAGATCGATGAGCTCGAATAAAAGTGTAAGATTTATCTTTCATTGCATGGACAACAAAAGATATATTTTCACGAGTAATGGAACCATGAAATGCAGACGAAAATTAACGATTACTATATTTCTTTGTTCCAAAATGAGCCAAAATATGACCTTTTTTTGGGGGGGGGGATTTTCCAACCTAATGACGTCATCAGTGTCTTTTGTCCTTCGTAGATGGCGTTCAGTAGTGCGTTATGAACGAAAGCAGGGTTAACCCATTCCCACTCACTGACGCTTTTAGACGCCCCTAAGAAAAAAACTTTGGAAAACATTGTGGAAAATGAAGAAATTGCTTGTTACAAGCAATTTCTTCATTTTCCACAATGTTTTCTATTCAGAAAGTTGAAAAAATCCAAACTTTCATACTCTTTAAGCTGTCGTCTGCAACTTCTATCAATTTGGGTAGGTCTAAAATTATGCCGTCTGGTAATGGGTTAAATATACCTAAATCGCGAGTTTTTCATTTTGATAATTTCACTGATTTTTTTGTGCTGTTTTGTTGTTGTGAAAGTATCGAATTACAATCCGGCAAGAAATCCCATTAATATACTAAAAATAATTGAAAGAAAAAAGTATTATTGTTGAAATATTCTGGTTTATTTACTCAAAGTCTCTGCTCGTCAAATGTTATTTATAGTAAGTATGTTGATGTACGGAAGTCGAACAAATTCATCGCTCAAAAAACAAACAAACAATCAAAACAAAAAAAAAATAATAATAATAATAAACAAAAAACAAAAAAACAAAAAAACAACAACAAAAAAACAAACGATTTGATCAGAAACGACCATACCATTTCGCTTGGGAAGGCTGTATGGACTTGTTTAGTTTTCACTTCAGAAACAATTTCTTCCACAACTTCACCGTTCGCCGTTTCTCCTTCACTCATTTTGGACTTGGGTGTTTCGTGGATAGTTAAAGCAGTCTCGGCGCGATATGTTTTACCACCGTCAGTCGGCAGTTCTAGCTTAGTGTCCCAGAATCTAAAAGATGAAAGAGAATTTGTAATTCTAACGATAACAACCATAACAAAATGGATTTAGAGAATTAAAACAATTCAAGCAATAAATTAATAAAGCATGTGTAGTAACAAGTGGTTTAAAAAACACACACACACAAAAAAAACATACGCCATTATTCTCGAAGAAGTCACAAAATCATTGCAATTTAACTTTGAGCCTCTTTCAAGATTGAGTTCCGTCTTCATTCCTCTTTACCAAATCTTCATTCAAAATACCAAATCAAGAATAATCATATCGGCGGTGCGCGAGCAAGATATCGTAACTACAGTTTTAATAAAGCTTTAGTTACGATATTTTACTCACGCACACACGAAACAAAAGATGAGTGCTTGTCGCCCAGACTTTTTTCCTTATACCGAAGATAACCGACACAGCGACGTCTAAATGTCGAAAGTTCGCAATTGTGAATATATCATAAAGACTCTTAAGACCTTTTAACATCGAAAGATCAACTTGGCGGATTGTTGCCGCCGATCGAAAACTCGATTGGCAAACTGCTCATTCATTTATACCGACAGTATAATAATGACCTCCGAGGTTTTAGAATATTTCCGTTTATGAGCGATCTTAAAGTCGCATTTACAGCTTATTCTAGCTGTATTTATGATTTTTTTTAAGTCGCTATTTAACGATTTACTCGTAGTTTGATATCCCTAGTCATTTATTTTGAAAGTAGGTGTCTTTTCGTAACCCAGTCTAACCCAATTGTTGGAGGTCAATGGGGGTGGCTAGCAAACCGCTATTTACACGTAATCGTTGCTTACCTTACGAAATGAGCGGTTGTTACAAAACGTAATTGTTCCCACTTATCACACACTAATAGATACTTGGGCTGTTTGATCAGTTCGACTACAACTTTGTATGTCTCCCAGTAAGTCCAAAATTCCTGAGAAAGAAAAAAAATATATTTAAGAGATTAAGAGACGAAGAGAATACTTGTCGTTTCCATCGAGGTAACAAACCAGAGAACTAGATATATGAATACGCAAAGCTTATAGTTATATATAAGTAAGGTCAGGTTTTTCGTTTAATACTTATATGAAAACAAAAAATATTCTCTTCATTTCTAATAATTTAATTTAATTGAACGAAAAAAGCAAATATGTTACAAATTTTGATATTTTTTTGCATGGATCTATTTTGTGTGAAGGCATACAAAATAACTGCGTGCTCAAATCTTGTTCGTGGAGATTCAGCCAATCAGAAAGCTCCTTTTTGATAGACGAAACCAAATATTTCATTATACAGAGGAAAGTGACTGAATTGTCATTGAATACCAAACTCTCTATAAACAGGTAAAAAAGAGACTCGAATTTTTTATCGGTTTTAGATGGAGAGTTTTATATATTCAGGATTTTGATAACACGATTTAAATATTCTATTTATAAAATGGTCTGACATATATCACTAAAAATTAAAGAAAAAAATAAATAAAAATAAATGAAATAGAAAATGATACGCCGTTTGTAAAATGACGTCATTACACTCACTGTGGAATCAAAAAGACTTCGAATTCGTTTCCATGGTTATTTAAGTAAAGTAGTATCTCTTACTCTAGTGTAATATCAACTGCGCAATATCAAAAATACCCACAATATCACACAATTGGACATATTATTCAATGTTGATTTTTACAATAATATCTTTTGAAACAAAAGGCCGAATAATGATAACCTTAACATTAAAGTTTCATCTGTCAACTTAAAAAAAAATATTAACTTGTTCAGATTAGAATATTTTAACTGCTAGATTAAACAGAAAATGCCCCTCTTGTACTGAATTATCCAATAATTATTTATTTGTATGTTATTAACGCCGCTTTAACCCATTCCGATACGACGACGCTTTTTGACCCCCCCCCCCGGAAAAATGGGAAAGCATGGTGTAAAATACCAAAAGGCATGGATTACCAAAGTGACTCAAGCTTCCGTCGCAATCGAACGAGAATGATTTAATATAAACGAACGTGACTAGAGGTGCGGCCAGGATTCAAATACCAAACTTATGGTTTCTCTCAGTCGGCCGCCCAATTCGAGAATCGTGTGAATGTATTTTTTATTGGACTCGACCTTCGGTCCCATCCAATAAAAAATACCTACACACGATTTTCGAACACGATAACAAAAAATATTCCCTTTTTATTCTCATAAAGACCCAAAGATTCGTCTTTGAACAGTGATTTAGAGCTATATAATTATCACAATGTAGAGTTCGCCTTAATTTAACTAATCCCTCGCGCAACACATAACAGCATTTCGAAACCTTAACCCATTAAACAAATGACAAAAATTTAGACTGGTCTTACCTGAAAGAGGTTGCAATCGACAATTCAAATGGCTGCGACTTGACAAAATCTACCAGATAGTTCAGAAAACATCTATGGAAATGAGGAAATGCTTGTTTCAGGCAATTTCTTCCTAGCCCACAGTGTTTTCCTTACTACAATATCGGAGGATGGTAAAAAGACGAGAAAGAATTTTTGATATCATACTTAAACTTATTTCTCATTGACCAAATTATATTCGTACCTGATATGTGTTAAAGAGGTCTTCAAGCATCTTAAATTGCACCACAACTTCTCCGGACCCGGCTGTAAAAGAAATGAAACTACAATATAACCAGAATTCTTCTGTTGTACTGTTGTACTTTTCCTTGATATAAGTAACTGTTTCATGCAAATTGACGGGTCGCCTCTATCATTCGTAAAATCGATAGACTAGTCTAATCATACATTCAAATCGGAGGCGAACTTTGAACTCGGGCATTGGACGATATTTGTGTGATGCATTTTTGCTTATTTGGGGACTCAAACGTCCTTAACACAGCTTAATCAAACTGTGTTACGACGTTTATATATTTTGCGTATCGCTCGTGGGCGACCAAAGTGGTAAACCTTAAGCTTATTTCAGCTGTCTGTATGATTTTAGCCTGTGCGTGACATTTCCAACCATTTCGCATGTGCGTGACGCGCACACATCGAGCACCCTGGACAGCCATTCGGGGCAATTAGAATATTTGCTGATTGTTTGAAGAAACTTTGGGTCAGTATCTATCTACAGAGGGCAGAGTGAAGACTCTGATCAGACTTTGCGGATGCACAGGCCGATCAGGGTCTTAAATTGGCGCGCATGTGTAATGGTTGGAAATGTCACGCATGCGCTCATTTTATGTTAGGTTTACGACGTAATACCCCTTATTAAACCTTTCCTGTTCAATCATGGCTTTTACGTCCTCGTAGTTGAGAAAACTTGTAGAAAAAGAAGAAAGTGCTTGTAACAAGCAGTTTCGTCTTTTTCCACAATATTTTCTACCATACTAAATTGTCTTTTTCAGATTAAATCTATTTTAAATATTCCTCTTCAAAACTTTTGAATTCGGATATGTCTATACTTGTGCCAAACAGGAAAGGGTTAACATATATCTGATCACGTCAAGCTCTAGATCAAATTCAATGATACCGATTAAGCTCAAAGTCTAACCAATCTGCGGTAACTGCACTTATATTGGCATCTTTCATCTAGAAAATAATGAGAGTATGCAATAGACGTTGATATCCCTTCAACCTTTATTCAAATAATTCATTGAATAAATTTAAAAAAAAAAAAAAAAAAAAACACTACCAACAACAACAACAACAACAAAAAACCAACAACAGCGAAACAACATTGAACGTGCAACAAGCATCCCTAAAGGTTTCGTCAATCATATAAATCAATTATGTTTTTCTTTCCTTTCAAATTCATGTAAAGAAAACATGTTTTATTTTCATTGAGGTATGAATAAAAAACCCTAATTGACTTAATTCAAAAGTTTAATTAGGATTTAATCTTTATACCTAAATGAAAACAAAAATAGTAAACAAAAAACGGGAAATTTGTAAAAGTAGAAAGTCGATGTCCGATCAAAATGTCGTAACTACAGCTAACTTTACTCGCGCAACGACGACAACCAGTTTGACATTCGATATTTGTTCAACGGTTTTGTGTTCAAGAAAACAAAACAGAAGCATACCCAAAACATATTTATAAGCCAATCATAACAAATTTATCAGCTAATCAGAATCCACGAATTTCCATAGGCACCACTGTAATTGACCAATCGCGTCTGTCAATCAAGGAATAAACCGACCAATCAAATAATTTATTCAGCCCGGACCTGAGCTTATCAACTCGGACATTGGCCGCCATTTTTATAAACTTTTATTGTTGGTTTGGCGATTTAAACGTTGTAACTACAGCTTATTCAAGCTGTTGTTACGATGTTTAGGTCACCAGCCAATCATTTTACTTTTTTGTTACATGCTACTGGCTATAAAATTTGCAAGATAGGGCCGTTAAAAATCGAAGTTAGACTTCCTGTCGGAGTCGATAGGAGTGGCCAACGGACTTAGTGGGCGGGGCAAGCGATTGGTCAATTACATCATTCAGTTTTATCCACCAGTAGTTTTAACCAAAACAAAGTAATTAGCTATGACCAGAATGCAAGCCTACCGGATTTGTCCCCATTCTCCCCCGCCTCCTCGAGTATCATTTTCATTCTGGATATTTTTTCTTGTAGCTCCTCAAATCCATCATAACCCTGCCATTGTGTTTTCAAGGTTTTCTCGATGGTCTCAATAATACGTTTGAGTTCTTCTCTACTCTCTGCAGGCATGGCTTGGATACCTTTAATCTGAAACAATTGGTGTAGAATTGGAGTCATAAGTCCTCTTTAAGTCTTGTAAGCATAAAGGAAAACGTGAATGCGTAACTGATACAAGAGTACCTATAAAGTTAAGCGTGTGCGCTGAAAGATTTAGCGTGCACGTGTACTTAATATTTTTCGAAGTCTTTAAGCGCGCGCACGTTCAATTCAAAAATGGCGTGGGTGCATCTGTGTTATTTATACACGCTTTACTTTCACCATCCGCGGCTTACAGGAGACTGATGACCCATTCAGAGCACCATAGAAACAAGAGCTCTACATCCGGATGCCTGAAAGTCGGATGTTGAGTGTCAGATAGTGAACACAGTATAATATTCCCTAAGAGTATATTAAAGAAAGGACATAAGAGGTATAATGGACGACAGACAAAATACGATGCTGATAGATCACCATTAGCTAATTTCTGGAAAAGCGAACATTAATCGTTTTCGAAAGACAACAGATATTGAGACATGGCAACAGCTGAAACCTTTTTTTTTTCTAATTTAAATACCGACAAATTTCGTAGCAGGTTCTCCTTCGCACAGAAGAGTTCCATCAGACAAAATCACTTTTTTTTGTAATTCACAAAGGCATAGATCAGACAGTTATCTAGAGAAACACCATTGTCGACCTTACAAGTTCCAAATACACATTTCTATATACAAAAACTGACCGGTTTCAAGCAAAGTTGCATTTTACCGATTTTATAGTATGTCGAACCAATCCATGGGTCCTGGGGGCTGGATACAAAAACATTCTAAGCTTAAATTAATACATTTCCTACAACTTTCAAATGCAATATACAAAAAGTGTTGTTGTTTCATTTAGCAAAATCGAACCTTACTGCTTTTTTCAGCATTTTGACGAACGCCAATATTAAAACTACCCCTTATTTCTAATCCTTTGCAGCTCCAAATACCGAATGTAAGTTCATTCCAACTGCAGGTCGATGACAAGAAGATTTTTTCATATGAACCTAATTCTGCCGCTTTTTAGCACTTATAAGGCCCAATAGGGGACATAACTCCATTATGTTAAGTTAATGTACGACGCACGACGGACGACGACGGGCGATACACGATCGCATTAGGTAGCTGTAATCTTTTGTAAGGTGAGCTAAAAACTCAATCATCAATTAGCTATTTATATCATTTATGATACAATTTATCCTGTCATGAGTCATATCTTAAGGGAAGCTTTTTAAAACATTATGAAACAAACAAACAAACTAAAATAACATTAAAACCTCCAGACAGACAGATAGAGTGGGATATTTTACCTCGTCGTCCGACCAGTCTTTAAAAACAAGCTGCATAAAAGCGATCATCTGATAGCCAAGTCGCTTTATACTCATGGTCCAGAGTCCGAGCAGTTGAACACGTAACCTGTTTTAAAAATATAACATCACAAGGTTATTTGACTGCCTCGACTGCCTCGTTGGCGGAGTAGTATCGGTGCACGTCTCGTGATCTGAAGGTTAAGGATTCGAGTCCCACTGTCACCGGGGTGTGTTTATGGGCAAGACACTTAATAGCCAGCCCCGGTCTACCCAGCTGTAGAATTGGGTAGCAGCTGGTTAAACCACTGCCTCTCTTTAAGGGACGTGAAAATATCTGGTTTGTGTGTACGAGAGTGACTCTATAAGCTTAAAGCTTTCGTCGAAATCGAATTAAATATATTAGTATAAACTAAACTAAGGTTATTTGACATGACCTGTCCGTGATCACAATTTGCATAATGAAACACGATCCGTATAATCATTGAAATAAACAAATCGTTGTTTGTTTAAGAGGGGTTTAACCCCGCTTTTAACAATTTTTCAGTCACGTTGCGGTGGCTCGAGCACCTAACAATGGATCCCTGGTATATCTCACACCAGTACATGTAGTTACATCCTTTCCTAGCCTCCAGCTGCTATCCCACTTAGGTTTACGATTATGTACCCATTGGTGAGAGAAAAAGAAATAAATAAAGTACCAGCTTTGTTAACGTCAAGCTTATATGTTCAATGTCAAGGTTATATGTTAACAGTTAAACCAATATTAAATCATGTTGATACATTCTAGGTAGAATTGGTATACAAAAAGAAAAAATATGATTTTTTTGTCACAGTAAGTGAACGTAAATTCAGTCGAAGTGATGAAGAAAAAGAATCATTATTCCTTTTTATATTTCGCCACATTCTTAATTATTTACCTTGTTAATATGATTTTATGTGAAATACCAAATTTTTGGTCAATTAATGATAGCAATATATGAATGGACAAGAAATTCCTTAGTTTAGATGTGAGACTTTTGGTTCTTTTAAACATATCGCCTTCATTTGCCTGATCGCTAGCCCCGCTCACTGACTCCGACAGGAAGCTCAACTGGGGTATGAAACGGCGTTATTTTGCAAGTTCATCGTCAGTAACGTTTAACAAAAAAAAAATACAAAACTGTCGATGACAACCTTAAAGACTTAACTTCACCTTGAATAAGCTGTATTTACGGTGTTTAAAACGCTAGACAAATAAAAATACTTAGTATAAATGACAGCCGAGGTCGGCGTTCAAAGTTCATTTTCGGTCTACAAGAATAATTCGATTGGTCAATCGATTGTATTTTTTCATTGTTTTTACATTGAAAATCCCAATTCAACCATAAAACCGAAAGAACAAAACAAGATTCCTTGACTTTTGGTAATTATTGACTAGAGTTATCTTACCTGACAGCGGCGTCAATGGCCTCCCCTGACGGGCCATTCAACAATAATATCACTGAAGGTACCAAACCGACTTGGTCTTTGGAATTCTTCACTCGCCATTTGGACTTATTCTCGTTATTGAGCAAGGTAAGGGTTTCACCCTCTCTGAAGTCAATCTAATATGAAAAAGAGCAAATATTACATTCCTGAAAAACGGTTATGATATAACCACACAACAAAATTAGTCCAAACTGAAAGGAATGGTAGACGAAAATGTAAAATTGATGAAATTTTAGAATTTTTCAACTTTCCTGGGAGATAACATTGTGTAAAATGAAGAGATTGCTTGTTGCAAACAATTTCTTCATTTTACATACTGTTTTCTCAACTGTGTGTTTTATCTTTTTTTTTTCATTGTGTGGAAACGAATTTTAACCCATTCCAACTCAATCTCTCCTTTTTACGCCCTTCAAGAAAAAAGCTTTGTAAAACATTTCTTCATTATCCACAATGTTTTCTATCCAAAAAAGTGAAAAAAATTGAAATTCCTTCAACTTGAAATTGTTTTCTGCATCTTCTTTCAATTTGGACCAGTCTAAAATTTTGTCAAGTGGGAATGGGTTAAAGAAGGTTAAAAGAAAAGAAATGTCAAAACGATTATTGTATTTCGTCGGTGGGCGATAAAAACATCGTAAATACAGCTCAATCCGTATATACGACATTTTGGTCTCCAACGGACGATTTCAGACAAAACAACAACAACAACAACAACAACAACAACAACAAAAACCACACAGACAAAATATTGAAAGACAATTATACGTTGATTGGTTTCCACTCCAACTATTTTACTTAAAGGTAGGTATCACAGATTTTAATTAATCTTATTCCCTTTCATACACTATTTGAATACAATATTCTGAAAAGTAGTTTTGCGAAAATCAAAGGGCGCTTTTCAGAGAAAAACAGGGTATTTCCCTAATAGCCTACGTAGGCTATTAAACTCGAGACAGTTGCAAACAATAAAGGGTCATTCACGTGGTGCGAAAAGCCGTTAAAATCTAGCATTTAGTTAGGCTAACATCAAAACAACTTCATCGTTACGTCATCAGGAGTTATGTTCGCTAGCCGGTCCTAAATTCTTATGTAATTTAATTTTCAGTTATTTCTATAAAAAACGGGCGTTCTGATTGGTCGGGAAAAAACAACATAACTCCATGAACAAAATTTTGAGCACACAACGATTTTGGAGGCTTCCGCGCAAAATAGTTCCATACAAAAATTTATGAAAAATTGCAAAGTTTTTGCTTTTTCCGCTCGATACTATTAAATTATAAGAAATGAAGAGAGTATTTTTTGTTTTCATGGAGGTATGAACCGAAAAACCTAATCACACTTATGTATGAATCTACCTAGCGTATTCATACAGTGTGATTTGGTTTTTCAGTTCATACCTACATGAAAACAAAAAATATTCTCTTCATCTCTTAAATAGACCAGTCCAAAACTGTCGTAAGCGTTATTACGAATATAAATACTTACCGTAGTTTAGCGCTAACCATTCAATGTGATATTACTTAAGACGTTGATTGTTTCGCTAGTCAATTAGTTATCTTATATGTAAATGAGGTCATCCGATGACGACAACCGAATTCCGTGATGTCTATAAATTTCCTTGAATTCCGCTGAACATTTCTTGTATAACCACAAAAAGCCACTTTAAACCTATATCTGACTCAAATTTAAGTATCAAATGTTCGTTGGATCATATCTTTCGCCACTTGGAATTTTTTTCGAGACAAGGTTTGAGAAGTATCGATACCTCCCTTTAAAGTTTAGAGATTAATTCTAATTTGAAATATATAAAAGATTACTTATAGATATGTAAGAAAAATCCAAGTACCTCATTTGATTTGAAAGACGTAAGTGCTAATACGGGACATTCGGATTTGATGGCTGTTGTTCGTCTGTTAACCGGAACTACTTCTCTGGCCTTTGTATACAGTATATCCACTTTACTTTGCCAGCGTAGATATGCTGACATTGTATCCTGTAAAAAGAATAAAAAAAATAGTCACCTACTTCTTTTTTAATGCCTTTTCGTATATTTTCTAGATTTCTCTGGAAATAATTACTCGGTAATTTTTTAACGTCTGAAATGACAAACTTTTAGGAATATCGTCTTTTTTTTTATCTTTTTTTTTGCATCAAGTAAATAGAATGATTGTTTGTTTTCGTCAATGCTCGATTTATCTCCAATTTCGTGATCACTTGAGCATATTTTCACTCATGGCACCGCCACTCCTCAATCTTTTATTTTACACTGAATGAAAGATAAACCGATTTTATACTGAAACAATTTTTTATCTTCTATATATCTGGCTTCTTGAAAAAATCAAGGAAATAAAATATATTTAAGTCCAAACAGTTTGTATAACGTTCGGTGGTTTTAACGAAAATATAAATTACAAATGAAAAAGTATAATAGTTTCGTAGTATTTCCCACAAAATAAGAAAACTTTAATATTGCAGGCGCAAATGGACAGCCGCTCTCGGCTATAGATCCTTGTAAAGTCTTAGTGGAAAAAATGGCAAGCTTTTAAAAAAAGTTAATTGTCAATAACTCCCTTAACTCATTCCCAAAACAATTCTTCCTTTAACGCCGCTTTAAGAAAAAAAAACGTTTAAAATGCTTTGGTAGTGAGATATATACAAATTGTACATTTCAGGTGAAATAGCTTCAGTAAAATTAAAGACATTCCAATACAATTTAATTGTTAGTTTCGTCTATTTAAAACGGGCGTTCGGATTGACCGAAAAAAGTTAATTAATACCTTCAAAATTTTGAGCACGCAGCTATTTTGTCTGCTGCAACACAAAATAGAACCATACAAAAAAGTATCAAAATTTGTAAAGTTTTTGCTTTTTAATTGCTTTCGATGTTATTAAATTATAAGAAATGAAGAGAATATTTTTTTTTTGTTTTCACGGAGGTATGAACCGAAAAAATTAATCACATTCATGTATGAATACGCGAAGAGGACGCGAAGCGGATTCATACAGTGTGATTAGTTTTTTCGGTTCATACCTCCATGAAAATTTGAATTTCTCTTCATCTCTTAAATACGAATTTGTAAATTAATGCCAACGAGAACACCGATTATCACGAACGAACCTTTGTTTCACTAATAATATCTTTAAGGTCAGTTCTGTTTCCGCTTAGTCTGTTTTTATTGAAGGATAAATGTATGTTGGACATGGTGGCTTTCATCCAGTATTCAACTTCTCCCACTTCTTCGAAAAACTGAAAATATGATAAGTAATAATAACAAATAACTCATTACCACGCGGCAATTTTTTTAGACTTGTCCAATTTGAAAGATGTTGCAGACGACAATTTTTAGTTCGTGAAATTTTTAAAAAAAGTCTTTGTCTCTTGGGATAGAAAACATTGTGAATAACGAAAAATGCTTGTAACAAGCCTTTTTGTCATTTCCCTCAGTGTTTTCCAAAGCCTTTTTGGGGGTGGCGTCCAAAAGATTTAATATATGAAAAATAACAAAGACAAAAAATACAACAAATAGAACGAAAGTTTAAACTTTTTTTTATAAACTTTTGTAAGTTATAAAATATAAGTAAACTAAACGAAGGGTAGATGAGATATGCATTTGTTGTTCCGAAATTATGGTGGGCTCTCGCCAATCACAGTTCTTCTATGCTCCTGGGCTAATATATTTTGAAAACTAATTCGGTTTGTTATATCATTGGTTGTTTGAAATATCAGTTGAGCTTCCATGCCGGGGGTCAGTGGGCGTGGTAAATGGTCCGTCAATTTTGAGGTAGAAGGGAATCGTTGTTGGATATGAATTATGACCTAAGAGTTCAACGCAAATGTTGAAATAAGAGTGAGAATAGTCTAGGATCTAACCTGATGGTATGTTGCAGCATTGGCTAAATGAACATGCGCACATTGCATGATCTCGTCAAGCCATCGCCAGTTGTCACGTACAGCCGATATGCAATTCTGTAAAAAAGATAAATGAAAAACTATGTTTAAAGCTTAATGGTAAATATGTACTGTCGACATACACTTCTGTATAAAAACGTTTTTTTTCGTTTCATACATCCATGAAAACAAGAAATATTCTCTTCTAGTTGTATAACTAGTAAACCGAGACTACTTTGTAAGTGACCGAAAAACGCTAATTGATTAGAACAACACATTCATCAATATGATAATTTTAACGGTTTTTGTTTGTAAACAAGTGACATTTTATCTCCGGTGAAGTATGGTGCGCGTTCCGCCGATATACAATTCTAAAAATCGGTGCAAACTATTCTAGGTTTTGGGTACATTGCAATTTGTCATAGGACAAATTTGTAACGCGACCAATTCATCAAATTAGTGTACAGTAACATACATAAGATAAATCACAAATGAGCGACCAAAATTGTAAATACGGATTAAAGTATTAACGATAATTGGCCAATTGTGGCTGTCATTCAAGAATCAATCGCCCAATCAATTCATTCATTTACACCGGAAGCGAACTTTGAGTTCTGACATTGACTGTCACTTATAAGAAGTATTTTTTGGGGGGTTGGCGACTTATTCAAGCTGTAGTTAAGCTCGCAAACCAACAATTTTATTTTTGTGATATGTTTCTGACCATTTCAAATCCATACAGCCAAATGAAATACCTTGTCGACCACGCCATGCAAAACAATCGGAGTTTTTTATCAAAAAGTGAGGTGATGAAACCACATGACATGCTTTTAGACAACCAACGCTTGCCTAAACATTTTTTATTTATCTAATAAATCCTACGCAATAAGTGGCTGAAAAGCACACACCTACCCACCCCGGCTAAATGAAAATTAATTTCGTAAGATCAGTGAAAGCTTCAGGAATAATTATCTTTTTTATTTACCTGCGTTGCTTTCGCCATACTCTCGTTAGATAATGAGCGTCCTGGAATGTTTTTGTTGTTTTCTGCCATATTTACTAGATGCACCGCTGTGGAGTCAAACTCGGAACTCAGACCCTGGAAGTTGAAACAAGAGGATAAATTAGCCGTAGTTATGGTATTTAATCGCCCGACAACGAAAACGTTTTTGACGGTTGTTTTAAGGAAAAACATGGCAGTTCCTTAAGATACATTCATTTGTCAATCAAGATATTGGATTAAAAGGGCTGATCAGTTCTAAATCGCTTGCTTTGTTGATCATCATCCTTAACTTCCCCGATTCCCACAAAATCCAAAGACGTTGCAGATGACAATTTTAGTTGGTGAACTTTTAGAAACCTGTGACTACTTGCGTAGGAAAACATAGTTGGAAATGAAGAAATTGCGTGGAAATGAAGAAACTGCTTGTTACAAGCAATTTCTTCATTATCCAAAACGCTTTCGAAAATTTACTGTTTGAGGAGTGTAAAAAGCGAGATTTAGTGGGAATGGGTTAAAGGAAATGTGTTACCATAGTCTTTGAATTCTTTTGTGTGGCTATTTCGCTGGTGTAATATCATTCGTATAATATCCAAAATATTCAACGGGTTTATCATACTCCCGGGCGGTAGGTTTATAACAATAGGAACTCCTCGTTCAATTCTACGAATCAAGCATCGGCTGTATATAAGACGGAGCATTATGTAGCAAAACGTTGCATTTTGTTAGCCGTTATCTTCCGATAGGTGGCATTTTTCAAATACTGACCTATCTATTTGAGCATTCTGGGTAGTGTCATTCGTGACAACTCGGTCGATTCCGTTAAACTACATTCAAAATGTCAGCGCCCATTGAAATGCACGCTTCGAATTTTTGATGCCTCTTCTTACAGCACAGGTAAGCCATGAATGCTTCGCAATTTAAAATAATTATTATTCTAATTGATTTTGGGCGACAGTTAAGTTTGATTTCTCCACAATTGTAGGTTTTATCGCAATTATCCACTTGCTACTTTTTGGCGATATAATATGGAGTTGTGCGTACGACGTAGTAATATTTATCCCAATCTGGATAAGTGATACGGTCCCGAAGATAGGTCAATCTTCGGAGATAATGACATGCGCAGACAACGTTTGTTAGCCGGAAACAGCGTAAGAAAAAGTGGCACGTAATCTCGGTAAACCCGGGTGGTTTAAAATGATATAAGGGGTGCAGTATACAGTTCCAGTCTACAAATATTCGAAATGGCCATGGTCAAAAAATGAACTAATTAAAAAAACAGCATTTTTAAGGCATCATTAGGGCTAAAAAATGTTTCTGGTGGCATAAATTTGAAAATTGTGGCAAAAGGTGCCATTTCAGATTTCATAGTCTTTCAATTTCTTCTTTGTTTCTACCACCTGGGCCAAAAATTCGAATGCATGGCTCTGTAAAGCTAGGGGTTAAATTGGACGCAGAATTTGTGGTGGGGTAATAGGATGCCAAATAGCTAAAAATCGGAATGGATGGGGTATGTCTCTTATAACTTTATCATGTTCTATGTAGTTTTTACTTTCTATTTAACATGGTATGATTTGTTAAGTCCCCTGCATAATTTCTGTGCAATATCGTGGAATTGGCGCAAAATTGCCCGAATTTGGCGTGGCGTTTTGTTGTTGTTTGGCCAAAACTTTTTTAAATACTATGCATCCTAGAGTGTGTTGGTGAGAATTTTTGTCCATTAGCGGAGGCTTTGGACCTAATGAAAGCTATAATGTGGTTTGTATCATTTCAGGTTGAATTTTGAACAGCTTCGGATTTGATTTCCAAAGTACAGTGTGTCGGCTGCATGAAATACAGGTTGGAACTGTAGGCTGCACCCTTAAGGTGAGATTGAGTTTTTTTGACCTCCATAAAAGCAGTAAAATAGCACCTTATTTTGAAATTTGATGTTTTCTCAGTACAGTGATATGATTTTTAGTGTCATTGGGGCACATTCAGGGCATTTTCAATCTACAGAAAAAGGGAGGTAACCCAAATTTTGGAAAAAGGCCGATACAGACTAAAATTCTGAATCGTCTTTTTTCCTTCAAACTGAACTGGACTTGAATCACGTTGGTCTAATTTGCCTTGCAATATTGAAAGTTACTTGAAAATTATCAGAAAACAGTGAAAATACTGTTTTAGATAAAAATCAATCTACCTTCTCTCGGCCAGATTTCTCAAACTGTCTCTAAAGCCGCAAAGTCTCTAGAAAGTCTAATATATCCAATCCTGTACCAAGTATTATGTTAAAGTGTTCTGGTTTTTGTGGTGTATTGTAATGAACAGAATAATTCCATTCAGTCCAGGACAGGTTTGGTTTTGGCTTGTGTAATTGACATCCTTTGTATATATAAATTCCCTACTGGCTATATATGTCACACTTTGTTATTTTCACAAGATTAAAAAGTTCAAAATAGGAGTAGAGTTGGTGGGAGTAGCAGGATCAGTAGCAGCAGTAGAATTGTTGTTGTTGTTGTAGCAGCATTGGTGGCGGTTGTTGTAGCAGCATTGTTTGTTGTTGTTGTTGTTGTTGTTGTTACTGCTGTCCCTTTAGTTTTATTGTTAATGTGAGAATGTGGTGGTGGAGTAGATTTAATTTGTTAGTTATTAGGATGACAGTCCATAATTATGCTCTTCTGCAGATCCAGAGGCAATATTGGCATCAGCATATAAGGATTTTTCAAAAAAAGGACGGCTTGATTTTTTGATTCTCAGAAAATATTTTCTCTGCTTGTAAGCTCGGGTTTCTCTCCTATTCTTGTCATATATTCTGGACCGGTCTTTAATTTGAAGTTGTCTATAGAATACAGAGTTCTTTGGCAGGTTGATTCCAGCAGATTGAACTAGTTCTAATGTTGATTTACTTTGACCTAATGAGGTTGAATGAACAGCAGAATGGCATAAACCTGTAAAGTTTCTGCTGTAACACACAGACTTTGGGGCTATTCTATACAACAAGGAATGCAGACTCTCAATGATGTTAGTGTTGTAAAGTTTGGCAATGCTTCGGATACCATTTTCATCGAAAAAGTTCCTTATTTTTGAGATTAACCAACTATTTAGGCAATTAGGGCAGGAAAGTATGTGATTCTTATCATAAAAAGTATCAGGTTTCATCTTATTAATCAAACAGCCCAGTGCTTGGACATTAAGGCAGGTATTTGTAGGAATTCAATACTGCAAAGCTGAAAGAGCAAATTTGGGTTATCTCCCTTTGACCACTTCCAAGTTCTATTTGACTTCATTAATGTTATACTGCCTACTAAAAGGTATAAATGGGGTATTTTTTTTACAGCAAGCACCTTGTGACTTGTCAAAGCATTTAACAGTATGTTTTGTTTGCAGGTAATGTGTTTTCAAGAAGAAAAAAGTGATATCAAAGGCTTGACATACTGGTAGTTTGGTGTGTAAACATAGTAAACGCAAAGATTCCGACAACTTGTTCTGCTGAATTGGAAGAAACCTACAGGTTCAGCACTTTGAACCACTCAAGGTAAGTCTAGAGTCAATTTTCTAGGGAAAATAAGTATTTTGGGTAGACTTAAGACAGAAATGGAGCACTTTTGATATTGACACATTTTGGTCCAAGATATTTGTTAAAATGTGTCATTTGTAAAGGGCTTCCTGGACCTTGAAAAAGGCGTTGTGGACTTTTTTTCACCAAAGCATTGGTAGAATATTGCTGGTAGTTGGGCATTGTGCCGCTTTAGAGGCAAAACAGCTTGCGCTGTAAACATAGACTATGTCTTAAGGGTGCAGTATACAGTTCCAGTCTACAAATATTCGAAATGGCCATGGTCAAAAAATGAACTAATTAAAAAAACAGCATTTTTAAGGCATCATTAGGGCTAAAAAATGTTTCTGGTGGCATAAATTTGAAAATTGTGGCAAAAGGTGCCATTTCAGATTTCATAGTCTTTCAATTTCTTCTTTGTTTCTACCACCTGGGCCAAAAATTCGAATGCATGGCTCTGTAAAGCTAGGGGTTAAATTGGACGCAGAATTTGTGGTGGGGTAATAGGATGCCAAATAGCTAAAAATCGGAATGGATGGGGTATGTCTCTTATAACTTTATCATGTTCTATGTAGTTTTTACTTTCTATTTAACATGGTATGATTTGTTAAGTCCCCTGCATAATTTCTGTGCAATATCGTGGAATTGGCGCAAAATTGCCCGAATTTGGCGTGGCGTTTTGTTGTTGTTTGGCCAAAACTTTTTTAAATACTATGCATCCTAGAGTGTGTTGGTGAGAATTTTTGTCCATTAGCGGAGGCTTTGGACCTAATGAAAGCTATAATGTGGTTTGTATCATTTCAGGTTGAATTTTGAACAGCTTCGGATTTGATTTCCAAAGTACAGTGTGTCGGCTGCATGAAATACAGGTTGGAACTGTAGGCTGCACCCTAAATCGCTGAAAATGAAAAACTTAAATTCCCTTGTGCTGTTTTATGTTCTGTCCTATTTTACTCTGATATTAATTATTTTTGAAGACGAAACAGAGTTCTTAAAGAACTCAATGACATGCATTTTACCGCAGTTGGTTTACATAACGGATAGCGCCATTTTGGTAGTCTGTCATAGTAGGACTGAACGAGTGTGTGTGTGTATTTGCGTTTATTTATCATCGCTACCGTAGCACATGCCCTTATGAGCGACGCCCAAAGAAGACGATTAGTTGTTACGAGGGTGCAAGGATACTGGACGAACTGCTGAGAGCCCCGCCTGGTTCTTTTATGTGCTCGATGGATAGCATCGTCACATAGGACCTCGGTTTAATGTCTCGTCCGAAGTAAAATAAGTTTCATTAGTTGATATTGTCAGCCCAGGTCTCGAACCCGTGATCTTAAGGTTTGAAGTCAAGTTCTCTACCAACTGATCTAATCGGACTGACAATTGAACGAGGAGTTCCGATTTGGTTTATAATATCTTTTTCTGGTATTTACCTGAATTTGGTCCTCCAAAGCCGCAATTCCGTTTATAACTTCAAAGCAACCAGATCGTTTTTCCGACAATGTTTCAACTTCCTGATATGTATTGTACAATGCATGGACTTCGTCGTCGGTTAGGATCTATAAGGGAAATGTCATTCTTAGTTTAAATTACCTTACCGAATTGCTGTAAAATCAAAGGACTTAAAGCACTGATAGAACTTGTTGTTCAATATCAATATTTCTTTTAGAAATAAATTTCATAACACGCTCTGGCAGGAAACGTACAGGCAGGAGGTGTAGACCAAGATCAGACTGCACTTATGTGCAGGCTGATCTTGCTCTACACCTCCTGTCAAAATCGGAATATTCCGGGTTCAGCATGACAGGGGTCAATCAAGAAATGAAGAGATTAGTTTTTGTTTTCATCGAGGTATGAACCGTAAAACATAATCACAGTGTATGAATACGCGAAGTGGGCTCTCAGACATTAATGTGATTAAGTGTATAGGTTCATAACTCAATGAAAACAAAGATATAAAAAAAAATAATAAAAATATTCTTATATTTTTCACCCGGACGCCTGTATTGTTTCCCAGACCTGATTAACTGATAATAGGGATATTCAAAATGTGCGCTTATATACAACACAGAGGCCCTATTTGGAAATTAGCCCCCCCCCCAAAAAAAAAGTAAGTTCTTTGTCATTTTTTTTTTATTTTTGTTAAACTTTCTGAAATTGACCTAACGTCAAAAGTGTTTAACGCCACTTTTAACAGCATTTGAGTCATATCGTGGCGGCTGGAGCACCTAACAATGGATTCCTGGTATTTCTCACATCAGCGCTACCACTACATCCTTTTCGAGCCTCAAGCTGCTCATCCCACTTAAGCTTCCGATTATCAAAGAGAGACCAATGTCAGAAAGGATATTTTCGGTTGCCGCGACAAGGAATTGAACCCTAGACCTCATGAATGAGACTCCGACGCACCATTTCAATTCTAACTCTTGTCATATCGAATAAAACTCTTTAAGAATTGCTTCAATATCAAAGGGCTGGAAGCACTTGAAGTAATTTGGCAATAGTGAAAATTAAATTTCATAAATTACTCTTGGTTGAAAAGGACATACAGGTAGTGTAGACTAAGATCAGCCTGAACTTAATATGTGCAGGCTGAACCTCCTGTAGACAGGAATATTAATGGTTCAGCACGGCAAGGGGTAATAGTCCAACTCTACTTACGTTGTTTTTTGTGACCTTTTCCATGTTTTTCTTGTATTCATTTAGTTTGTATTTGTTTTGAGCGTGGATCTGTGAAGCTGTGAGAACGGTTTGTCCATTGTTTCCGAAGCTCGACTGCTCGAAACTACCCTACAAGACGAAAAAATGATTTCATAAACAAATGATAAATAAATTGATTAATTAATTAAACTAGAGGTACTTGAGTGCCTTATTCGTTCCACCGGTCTGAATTTACTTATCATACACGTGATTTAATTTCATTTACCACTTAAGTGAGCTTTGAACTCCAAAACTTATATTAAGCGTTTATTTATACATTTTTAATTTTGTTACTAACACGTTTGAATATGCTATGGTTTTTAAGTTTAGATTGTCAACTTACTTTTTGCTGCATGCTACTGCCCATAAATTCTTCAAAATAGGCAAACGGCGTTTCAGTTGAAATTCCTGTCGTAGATCCGTCAATTGCATTACGACTTGACAAAATCATTAGTATCTTTAGTCCCGCCGTATTGAATTTCAATATTACAGAATAAACAAAGGCAGTGTCCATAGAGCTCATTAGCTCGGATCAATTAAAAACTAGGTCAGCCGATGAAATCAGGGAACGTTTTCAGCGATTTAAATGAAACTGCAGATGGTTTGGAACTATTTGAAAGAGGGGAACCAGCGTTTATTGTGTAAAATTGACCAATCGCGGCTGTCAATTAATTAATCAGTCGACCAATGAAATCATTCATCTAAATTGGAAATTCAGTTTTAACTTCGACATATGGCGCCATTTCATTAAATCAATGTTTGTTTGGTTTGGCGACTTAAACTTCGTAACTCCGGCTTATGCAAGCTGTAGTTACGACGTTTGGGGTCACCAACCAACCATTCTACTTAATTGAAACATGCTTCTTGCCATAAATTTTGCAAAATAACGCCGTTAAAATCGAAGCGGAACTTCCTTTTGGAGTCAATGGGCGGGGCCAGCGATTGGTCAATAGAATGGGATGGACGTCATTTTCATGATGGTCTTAGATGTACTATCGAATAGAAATAATATCTCAAAGAAATAAGGCAGAAGTTACTGATAAGCGAGACAATCTGGTCACTTAGGTAAGCAAGAAGCCAAAAAGAGTACCTTTTGCTCAAGAAGCCAGTCTAGACACCGCTGTACCTCTGTCTCCGCCATTCTTTTCTGAAAATATAAATGTTGGTAAGTATAGATATGTGGAAATATAAATGTGTGTACAATAATCACTGTATTGGAATTTGACTAGGTTACCGCCCCTGGATCTATCGATACTAGACTCTCAGACAGCTGGTTACATTTAACATGCATTAACGCATTCCCACACAATCCCTCCTTTTTACGCCCCTCAAAAAGTAATTTGAAAATATTGTGGAAAATGAAGAAATTGCTTGTAACAAGCAATTTCTTAAATATCCACAATATTTTCTACCCCAAAAGAACAAAAAATAAAATAACAATTTCACCAACTAAAAAATGTCGTCAGCAACTTCTTTCAATTTGGACTAGTCTAAAATAGTGTTGTGTGGAAATGAGTTAAAGTAAACCGATATAAAATAGCACTTACAAAATTGTCATTGTCATGACACCACTTAGCAATCGAGGTGGAAAGATACCTTAATATACCAACAGAAAACCGAAAATGTACGAAACGTAACATGAATCTTATCGAAAATGAATACCACTTTCTGTTAATCTGCCTAAGATATTATGATCGAAGAAAAAAATATATTTATCAAAAATATTATTTCCGATGGCCGTCAATAATTACATCTGAGCTTCTGATGAACTCAAAATCTACAAAATGTTGCATTATTTAGCTAAATTTATCTATTTAAGAGATTAATTAAAATTCGGTTTTCACTAGGGACCAACATATGTATCATTTGTCTCAGTTGTTCAGATTTTTGTACTTCTCTGATAAGATTTGTTTAAGATTGACGATTTTTGTTCGAATGAATATATCATCTAATTTCTATGTTAGCTACAATCATGCAATGTGCTGTTTAATGCTGAATGAAATGTTATTCTATGTTTTGTTATGTCGTGTACAAGTTGAAATTATATTTTCATCAATGCTTTAGAATAGATTGATAAGATTTCTCGTTGGATTAGCCCTTGATAATTTCAACAGAAAAACAAAAAAAAAGGTGAAATTATCAACATAATAAACTCGCTGATTTTGTTGGGTTAATCCTACTTTCGTTCATTTTGCACCACTGAACGTCATCTTAGCGGGAGTAAAGCGTTATAATTTAATTTTTAGTTTCGTCTATCAAAAACGAGCTTTCTGATTGGTCGAAAAAATTATTCATAACTCTATGAACAAAATTTTATGCATGCAGCGATTTTGTATGCTTACATACAAAATAGTCCCATACAAAAAGGTATCAGAATTCATAAAATATTTGCTTTTTTCGCTTGATGCTATTAAATTATAAGAAACTAAGAGAATATTTTTTGTTTTCATGGAGGTATGAACCGAAAAACCTAATCACACTTATGTATGAATCCGCTTCGCGTATTCATACAGTGTGATCAGGTTTTTCGGTTCATACCTCCACGAAAACAAAAAATATTCTAATCATCTCTTAAATGAAGTCATATGGCTGCCATGTAAGTAAAATGCAAAATAATGATCTTTTAGATATTTGGCCGTAATAAAAAAAATCCATCATATTTCGTCTCTTTTTGCATTAAAGAAGTCGAATAATAGTTTGTTTTTCGCGTAAGATCGATCTTCTACTGGAACAAACAATGTAAACTTTTGTTCAATTGTAAGATTGCTTCTTTTCTTGTTTTTTTTCCATAAAGTTATGAACATTCATTTTCATTAAAAGATCGGCTTAATTACCTTCTTTCAAATATCTGCAAACATTAAAGTCAAATTCGAAAACATGAACTCATAAAAACTCAATATAATACTATCCAATAAAAGTCGCCAATATATCGACACAGTTTGGAAAATGTGTCGACTTTTCAAACATTAAGACACAACTTGTTAAATTCAAAGGAATGTGTTTCAGGTTTGAAAGTCAATTTATTATTTGATTTTTCTTACCATTAAAAAAAGGACCCCCCCAAAAAAAAAGAAAGAAAAAAGAAAAAAAGAAAACAACAACAGCAACAAAACAAAAAACAAAAACAAACAAACAACAACAAACAACAACAACAACAAACACTCACACATAAACACACACACGGAAAAATGATAATTGGAAATGATGTTATCAAAGTAAATATTTGAATCAATCGACATTAAGTAACATCGTTTAACACCATGCATATATTAAGATCTTATCACCAAACGTTTCATAAACAAGCAATTACTACTGGGTATTTAAAGCATGACATGTACTAAATGTAAAATGATACTTTGTGATCCGTCAAGAAAAACGAGTCATCTCGAAATGGCGATTTGAATACAGAATACACGACTTGCCAAAGCTATCCAAGGTTGCAACATGTTACATTTGATTAAAGTTGGTTATTGTAACTACAGTTAAGAACATTTTACATCATATATATTTTCAGAATGGCACTGAATAATTTAATTTTTAATTTCGTCTATCAAAAACGGGTGTTCTGATTGGTCGAAAAAAATCAACCCCCCATGAACAAAATGGTTATTCGCGAGCTAAGCCTCGTAACGTAACTACAGCTTGAATAAGCTGTAGTTACTACGTTTAATTTAAGTCGCCAAACCAACGAATTGGTTATCAAAAATAGCGGCAAATGTTGGAGTTCAAAACTCATTTCTAGTCTAAATTAACGATCTCATTAGTCAACTGGTTATTTGAATGACGGCCGCGACTAGTAGACTAACATATCGTTCAGCTCAATCAAAACACTCATTTCCTTAAACAATTCCTTGCGACGTTCATTCAAGAGATGAAGAGAATATTGTTTGTTTTCATGGAGGTATGAACCAAAAAACTAATTACACGTTATGAATACGCGAAGCGGATTCATACATAAGTGTGATTAGATTTTGGTTCAAACCTCCATGAAAACAAGAACAAAAATATTCTCTCTATTTTATTATAATTTGATATCATCGAGCGAAAAAGGAGAACATTTTACAAACAAGTAGACAATATCATATTTTTTGCTTTCTATTGTGATAAAATCTGAAAATGCTACAAACCATTTCACATCGTGCATAATTTATGCCAATTAAACCATTCCCACACAGTCCCTACTTTTTATGCCTCTTAAGAAGAAAACTTTGGAAAACTTTTTAAAAAATGAAGAAATTACTTGCATCAAGTCATTCATTCATTATCCACAAGGTTTTTAATCCAAAAAGACGAAAAAAAATTCAAATTCCACCAACTTGAAATTGTTGTCTGCAACTTCTTTCAATTTGGACCAGTCTAAAATTCTGTTGTGTGAGAATAGGTTAAAACAGCAATAATAAACCCACCACATTGAAATGCATAAGGCAAACCTTAAATTTGTATAAAACGGACAATTAGTCAGCAATCTTTATTGAAATCATTTCACGAGAACCATCACGCAAAAAGTGGAAGTTTGGGAATATTCCTTCAATGAATAAGGTTATTCGCTTAATGCATAAATAATATCGAAAAGTTTTGATACGGGTCAGCCTGCGCACAGTCCGGGCAGGCTGACCCGAATCTAAACTTTTCACAATTCCAACGAGATCATTTTTACCTGACTTGTGACACAAGTGATTGAAGTTTCACCTTATAAAGAGTCTTTGCTAAGGAAGGCTAATTAGCAGTGCATTTCTTTGAGTACCCTAATCATATCAGCAAAATTGATTTTATTAATATCTCTCTCGAATATGTTAATGATTATGGTCTTTAACTATTTTCCGGCCTCGCGATATTCAAATTGAGTCTAACAGTACACAAATGACCAATCGCGGCTATCAATCATGGAATCAACCGACCAATCAAATCATTTATTCAGCCTAGACTTGAGCTTTCAACTCCAATGTTAGCCGCCATTTTTGTTAACTTTTTGTTGGTTTGGCGACTTAAACGTCGTAACGTTTAGGTCAACAGTCAACCATTTTACTTTTTAATTACATTCTACAGGTCATAAATCTTGCAAAAAAAAAAAAAAAAAGAAAAAAAAAAAAAAAAAAAAAAAAAAAAAGAAAAGAAAAAAAAAAAAACCGCACTAAAAATCGAAACGTAACTTCCTGTTGGAGTTAACCCATTCCAACTCGGCAAAATTTTAGACTGGTACAAATTGAAAGAAGCTGCAGACGATATTTTCAAGTTGGTGGAATTTAAATCTTTGTGTCTTTTTGGATAGAAAACATTGTGGATAATGAAGAAATTGCTTGATACAAGCGATTTCTTCATTTACCACAATGTTTTCAAAAGCTATTTTCTTGAGGGGCGTGCAAAGGAGGGGTTGAGTTGGAATGGGTCAATGGGTGGGTCTTAGGGAGCCAGTTGGCGGGGCCATGCAGTGATTGGTCAATTCTATAGATCGGCTGATGTTTTGAGATTTGTATAGGAATTTTAACACGCGAACGCAAATCCACGCCTTATTCATGAACAGGTTAGCAAAAGGCAATTTTAAACCAAAGAGCCGTGATGGCCCTTAATCGCTCAGCTGAAATTTGGCTCGTATGGGATTCTCCAATATTTCATATGGCCTCAAGATTGAGAAGGAGTTTAACTCCTGACCATACTTACTGACCACACGTGACCCAATATCGAAATTGTCCAAGATTCTATTTAGACAAATATTTTGACCAATTTCTAGGATGAATGGGTAAAATTATGCTTCTAAAGGTATCTACACGTTTTTTAAGAATTGACATAGAGACACGTGTCTAAAGTGAATAAATTTCGAAAATCTCCATGATTTCTTGGAGCGAAATATTCTGACCAATCTTCAGGTTGATTAGTCACAAAATGAGTTCTCTATAGTGTCTATAAGGCTTTTCTAAGGATTAACCTCCCAACCAAATTTTTGACCCAAAATGACCCAATTTCAGACTTGTCTAAGATTTTTTTCAGGACAAACATTCTGACCTTACATGTTGATTGTGCCAAAAGGTGGCATCTAAAGTGTCTACGTTGTTAATATTGACCACAGAAGACGGAGGCGGACGATGGGCATCACAGAACCATAAATGCTTTCCCTTAAGCATGGTGTGCTCAGGTGAGCTCAAAGGCTTCGTACATTGTTTTTAAAATAGTCTTACAAACATTTTTTATTCTATAGTTTTAATTTTAAGTTTCGATTCTTGTCAGACTGTAAGAACCTCATAGTCTATCAATTTTCCAGGGTTATAGCTTTTAATGATCTATGAGATTAGATTAGTCATTCTACCTTCTACCTGTACTCATATCGACCCTATTTTTTTCTGTGCTGAATTCGGTTTGTTAGTCAGGTAGAACTCCAAGATAGTCTTTTTCACGCGACAAGTCACAAATATGCATGCTGCGAGTTTATTTGAATGTATTGCAAACAGTTTAATATACTGAATTTAAAAGGTGTAGTGGTGCGTTTAGCATTAAGATTGACTGCACCAAAAATGGATAAAAAATGATGCACTACATCAAAATTCAGACATAAACCACTTGTCATACTGAAGAGGGTCTAAGCTATCTGGGAGAGTAGACAGAGAGGGAGAGAGAAAGAGAGAGAGAGAGAGAGAAAGAGAGAGAGAGAGAGAGAGAGAGAGAGAGAGAGAGAGAGAGAGAGAGAGAGAGAGAGAGAGGGAGATAAAGGGGGGAGAGAGAAAGGGGAATAGAGAGACAGATAGAGAGAACGAAAGAGAGTGATAGTAACAATGTAGTGATAGAGAGAAAGAAGGAGAAAGAGAGAGACGTGAAAGGAGAGAGAGTGTAAGACTTTGGAGGGAGAAAGAAGTATAGAGAATAATTGAGAGAGAAAGCAAGAATGAGGGGGAGGAAAAACAGACAATACAGGGGCATTCAAGTGGCGGATGGGAGAGACACAGAACAGGTGAAGAATGAGACAAACAGACGGAGAGAGAAGGGGAGACAGACAGAGGGACGGGAAGATATGTTGATGAATGTCCGGCAATTGAAAATCTAAATATTTGCAAATATAGGATAGCCCCCCCCCCCTCTTTTTCTAAATTACATGTTTGGGGATACCTTTTTCGATGCACCAAAAAATATTTCCCTACCTTTGGATGTGCAGTTGGGTGACGATAATTAGATCATTATAAAATGAAAGGACCTTCCCATCAACCGAAATATGTTAATTTACTTTTTTTCTCACCAGAGGTTTATCTTTCTTCATTAAATTCTCATTTATATAGCCCTGTAGCCAAAATCACCTTCTCCTAATATCGTTAAAAGTTACGTGATTTAGTGAAGGTATATTAATACTCTGCCAGACGACAAAATTTTAGAGTGGTCAAAACTGAAAGAAGGGTTAAACCATCACCGTAAAACCAGACCTCTTTAAACCTAATCGATAAGGTATAAAAACGTTGTTAGAAAAGACAAAATTGATCACCCAAAGAGTGTTTCTATAGTGTTTCTACTATTACTGATGAATAATTCAACTCGAATTCGTTATTATCTGCAATTGGTACATTCTGATTAGAGTCTATATTCTTTAAAATTTCGAATTCACATGTCATCTCGAAACATATTTTAGAAGGAATATCATTGACAGCACATGGGTGAAATCAAGGATTGGTCAATAAATAGACAATAACATCGAGTCTATACATTGACCAATCTTCAAAATAACCCATATGTTGTCAATATTACTGTCAACATACGTTATTTACTTTCTGACAATATTATTGACAACACATGGGTGAAATCAAAGATTGGTCAATATATAGACTCGATATTATTGACAATAGTATTGAGTCAATCTTTTTACCAATCTTCAATTTGTGGTCAATATTGTTGTCAATATACGTGTTTTACTTTCTCACATTATTATTGACAGCACTTAGGTCAAACCAAAGATTTGTAAATATACAGACTCAATAATATTGACAATAAAATTGAGCCAATCTTTTTACATATCTTCAATACAAACCATTTGCGGTCCATATTGTTGTCAATATATTATGTTATAATAAGGGGTCAATATTATTTTCAATATACGAATTTTACATCTTACAATATTACTGAGGTGAAATCAATATAGGCCAATATATAGACGCAATATATTTGCCAATAATATTGAGTCAATGCATTGACCAGTCGTCAATATAAGCCATATGAGGTCAATAGTATTGTCAGTTTACGTTATTTATATCTGGCGACATTATTTACAGCGTGTTGGTGAAACCAAAGATCAATCAATATGTAAACTCATCATTTTTGTCAACAATATTAAAAAGTGTATCGACCCCGTTTAAACCATTACTAGACGATGTTAAATCTTTTATCCCAGCACCAGACTACAAAAATTTAGACTGGTCAAGATTGAAAGAAGTTGCAGACGAACATTTTAGGTTGATGAATTTTCTAAAAAGCCTTGTCTTTTCGAGCTGAAAACATTGTCGATAATGGAAAAATTGCCTGTAACAAGTAATTTCCTAATTTCCAACATTTTTTCCAAAGTTTCTTTTCCTTCTTTTTTTGTCGGGCGTCAAAAAGAGCTAATATTTCGGAATGGGTTAAGCGTGGGGTTTGGGTGTATGAAGCATGTACATGTATTAGCGATTTAGTCATTTAGGTTTTCACATGTACCAACATTTTATACATATCAACAAATGAAAGTAATCATGAAACAAAATTTAATCGATCTATAAATCAAATAGTCTGTTTATATCGACAGAAACCTCAGGCAACTAGTTAGCATAATTTATACATTAATCAGGTTTTAATCATTTTCTCCTGATTAATTATTGTATCTATATCCTTTGGCATTTACTTGGACAGTCCGTCGTCAATTATCGACCATGCTGTAAGTGCAGTTTGATAACACTTGAGTTACGATGTTCTGGGTGCTAAACGACCATATTTATTTTCTTTCTAGTGAAACTGGTGGGAGTTCGAAAATTGTGGACCATGTTCATCCTGCACTGATAGGTACTGATATTTTTTGTTTTTGGCATGTAAAATAACTAATTTTGTTATCTAGCTATAAATATTTCTTGTAAAATATATACATTCCGATCAGATAAAATCGGGCACGTAGGGAAAAATCCGTATCTGACAGCGTCAAATACGTGTCCATATAATGTAGTTTAACATGCCATCATTCTCATTCTGTGTATGACGTCATATTGAGAATAAACGTAATAAGAACTCTAGATTCTTAATTTTGTGATGGTCTATTTTGAAAGTTAAAAGAAAAATCTATGTATTTCTTCACGTAGGAAGAAAACCTGCCATAGCTCAAGCGAAAGGTTGGGCAGTCTAATTGGAGTCGATGCCTTTCATGCTTCCCAGACAGGCCTTTTCCGGCTGACGGGTTATATCTCTTTTGATTTGTACTGCTAAAGTTACAGGTGAAAATGGTTCTTTCTTTCCCTCTCTTTGTTAAGATTAATCAATTTAAGACATTTGCAAACTCCCCGTGTGTTTTCGGCTTTACCAAGATCATCAGCCAATCTAATTTGCGCATTTCAAACGATAAAACAAGATTGATTATTCAATTCACGTTTGGTGTGAGTATTTTTTTTCTTTTTCAGTTAAATGTTTCATTGAAAATCACAGTTGGAAATAAAATGAAAGTGCCCAATAAGGCAGATGGGTCTTACGCCATGCAGTTGACGAATATCTTGCGTTTACGTAAAATTGTCTGCTTTTCTCTGCAAAACTGTTTGAAAACAGAATGCTTGCGTGGTTTCGTTCTTTTTTTCTCTTGAAATTTCACTCTTTCTTTATCCCTTTCCCACACAATCCTCCCGATTTAGGCACACATCCCCCTCGAAAACAACAACAACAACACACACACACAAAAAAAAAAAAAAACGACGGGAAAAAATTGTGTAAACAAAAAATATTCAAAGAAAATACAGATCAATGCACACACAGGTATATAACCTATTTCCAGACGACAAAATTTCAGGCTAGACCAAATTGTAAGAATTTGCAGACGATAATATCAAGTTGATGAATTAGCATTTTAAAAACATTTGTTTTCGTTGACGAAAAAAATTGTCGTAAATGATAAGCAATTTCTTCATTTCTCAAAATAGTTTCCCAATCTGTTTTCTGAAAGGGGCGTCCAAAAGCGTTGTTGTGTGCTAATGTTTGAAAGAGATGTGTCTTTCATTCTATTCTTGCCGCTCATTTCTCGCTTGTTCAACTTATTCAATTCTATTCCAAAAACGAACCCCCTATTTAAGTACAGATTCTCTTTGAATAAACACTAATGGCTCGACTGTAACAAATTCGAAATTTAATCATATTTCATTCATATCTCACCTTGCAATGAAACTGTCTTAATCTTACACTCCACCTGTTTGAATTAGAACGCCATTAAAACCATAAAAACCTGCGTCTTTTGTCACCCTTTTGGACATGAACACAGAATTCTTTCTCTCATACATAAAGAATTTGACTTTTAGTTTCGTCAACCAAAAGCGAACGTTCTGGTTGAGCGAAAAATATTTTTAAGTCCATATACAAATTTTGAGCACGTAGCTACTTTATATGCTTCCGCACAAAATACTTCCAAAATATAGCAAAGTTTGTTAAACATTTACTTTTTCGCTCGATGTCATTAATTATGAGAAATGAAGAGAACATTTTTTTTTCATGGAGGTATGAACCGAAAACCTAATCACACTTAGGTATGAATCCGCTTCTCATATTCATACAGTGTGATTAGTTTTTCGTTGTATACCTCCATGAAAACCAAAATCATCCTCCTTCTCTCTCAACAACAAAAGCACCGCATACCTATAGATGTCTGGCGATAGGCTGATGGGTACTGGATAGACAGTCGAAAACGGGTGAATAATTTGTACAAAAGGCATTTAGAGTTAACCCCCTTTGTTCTTTTGATTTTGAACTTCATGTGTGTATGCAATAGGTCATTTATTACAAAATGTCAACGTTTTTTCAACGCCGTCGCCGCCACAGACAACGACGCAAATGACGCCAAAGCTATTGAGGTACATGTACATAAGATTTCACTGGAACCGGTAGAGATACCAATAAAACCGAAGCAAGACGTTTCCAATCATCTAACATGTGCATCCAGTAAAGACTAAGATAAGCCTGCGTATCGGCACAGTCTGGTCATAGTCTTCACTGTACTCCCTGGAGATAGATTTTAACTCACAGTTTGCTTAAATCGCCAGACAGTTTAAAGATGTATCGCCAAGTATTGCTACAAACTACGACCTTAAAGATTTTGCCGTCTCTCTAGAAAGCCTGAGCATATATTTACAATATTTCATTATCATAGCTATAACAAGAAAAAACATTCATTACATTTTGTTTAATGATTTTCTTTTATTTTATGAAAATTCCCTAGATTAGCTTGCTGAAATCAACGGGTAAAGTAATTAACCCTTTCCTGTACGAAACCTGGGATTTTACGGTATTCTATACCTAAGAAAACATTATTTATAAAAGAAGAAATTGCTTGTAACAAGCAGTTTCTCCTGTTCCCAAAATATTGTCTTTCACATAGGACGGTTTCACTTCAAGTTGCAGCCATTTTTATTGGGGGTTTTAACCTGTTTCGATTCGGACCAGTCTAAAATTTCAACAAACGGGAATGGGTTAAGTAAATAGAAAATGAATAATAAATCAAACTGAAAATTTACATTAAAGCATTTCTGGATTTATGGAGTCCAATATAAAAAGTTATCATCTAAAACACTAACCTTTCTTAACCTTCAAATAAAATCCCAATAAACACTCAACTACCGCAAGCAAATAGTGCACTTTAAATAACGAATTTCAAATAACATATAATAAAAAGATCTAACGCACTTAAATTTAAATCCTTTTAAACAGACATCCTACCTAACTCCTCATTAATCGTCCTTACTTCCTTATATGGGCATACGTATTGAAATTAACCCTACGCATGTGCCCACAGTTATAAATCATCGCCCTGTATCCTCCACAAACACAATCAGGGTGACTTTACCCTAATGACTGTGTATGGTTGTAAAAGACGCTTATATCACTTTGCAACAGAAAACAAGTTTATAGCAGGGTGCGTATGTGATATGATAAGATATTTTTGCATTTACATTCATTATATACCTATATATAATTTTAGTAAAATATAAACATTCAACACAAACAAAATCGGTCACGGCAGAAAAAAAGATCTGTATCTGACAGTGTCATATACGGTTTCTAAGGTGACGTCAGTTTCAAATTGTATGTGACGTCAAAATGCGAATAACCAGTATCAGCATGGTAAAGGAGAATGAAAATACATGTACAAATTTATGCAGATTATTTTTTATTATTTCAACGGTTCTATATTTTTTTTTAAAAAAAGTATTGATAAATGGAATATTGCGTTACGACTGCGATATAACATTTAGTATTTGCTTCTAGCTGCGGAGGAAAATTAATTTTCCACTCGACCTCCGATCTGGTGAAATGTCTAAACAGCTCAAAGCTAATAAAAAGATGCTGTATCGAAACATTGTATCTCCTATGTATGGCGCTTTAAACAATTAATTGCGTATGAAGGCCCTTTCCACAATGGAATTTATTTTTACATATATCATCAGTACTGAGTCGAGGCTCTATAAATGACCAATCGCAGCTGTCAACCAAAGAATCAATCAACCAATCAAATCATTCATTTAGACCGGATGTGAACTTTGAACTCCAACATTTGACGACATTTTTTGTGGAGCATTTAAGTTGGTTTGGCGACTAAAACGTCGTAACTATTTTTTATAAGCTGTAGTTATGACGTTTAGGTCGCCAACCAACCGTGAAACCTTTTGCTACATATTACTGAACAGAAATTGTGTAAATAATGCCGCTTGATATCAAAATGGAACTTTCTGATGGAGTTAGTGGGCGGAGTTAGCGATCCGCCAGTTCCTTGCCAAAGGATTCACTAAAGTGATCGTTGTCGCTAGCGAGATTTTAACCCATGCAAGCGGCACACTAAAAAGTCTCGAAAAAAAAAGCTAATTATAATACACATGAATAAGTAAATTAAAAACAAATGTTTCTGTCTATTCGTTAATACGCTTTTACTTTGGACCCAGTCTAAATCTATAAATCTGTTTGTCGAAGTATTTACCCATTCAAACATAGTGACGCATTTGGACACCCCCAGGAAAAACAATTTCGAAAACATTGGATAAAAATGAAGAAATTTTGCTTGTAAGAAGCAGATTCTTCATTTTTCACATTGTTTTCTATCAAGAAAGTTGAAATATCTAAAATTTCTTAAAGTTTGAATTAACGTCTGCAACTCTTTTCTTTTTTTCATTTGGACCAGTCTAAAATTTTGCCGTCTGGATATGGGTAAATCTAACAGATCATTTATAGATTATGAATGTCATTACAAAATAATGATTATTGTCAATTTACAAAGAGTTTGGATCACATAATCTTCTTCAAGGTAGTCAGGTAGCAAAACCATTTATTTTTTGCACCGCAATTATCCAACTTCAAAACTTTATTTAACTCTACTACACAATGAATCGCAAATACTTAACTAGTCTTCGACAAATAAATCATAGACATGCCAATTTTCAAAGCAGACGAAAATAGAAAAGCGTTTCTTGTACTTTTGTCATCTTGCATACAGCGCTTTGGGCGACTAAAATGTCGTACATATAGGTTTATTTAAACTGTATTTATAATAAGTTTGGTCGCCTTCTGACGACTTGATTTTCTTTTTTTTTTTAATTATAAACCTTCCGAATTTCCTTATAAGATACATTCAGTGCACGCCATAAAAAAAGCACAGAACTGATTCAATATGGTAAGATAACGTCATTTCTAGTAAAATGACGTAACGAAAAAGATAATGTTATAATAGTTGTAAAACGAGTTGACTATAAACTATTCTGTTAGCTTTTGTTGTTGTTTTTGTTGTTGTTTCAGTAAATTTCTTAAGTATACAAAAAATGAAATACTACAATGTAGTAGTGATACAAAGGCTTGCATTGGATTCTAGCCGCGTAGGAAAATTCGATAATATCCAAATAATCCTGGGCTGCTGAAAACTAATACTTATACAAAAGTCTTTAGCCACAACAAATTTCAAGGTAAATATAAATTTTACTTGATTCATCTAAGAATGGCTACATTTATAACCGTAGTCAACTGAATATTTTTCTGTTCACTTAAGAAATGAAGAAAGTGTTGGTGTTTTTTTTCATTTACGTATGAACCTAAAAACTTGAACATCCTAATGTTTGTATCCGCTTCGCATATACAAACAGTTTTAAGGTTCACGCCTCAATGAAAACTAGAACTAGTCACAGTATTTGACTTAATACCCCTGAACGTTCTTTCAGTGAAATGAAAGCTTTAACAATACAAGAACATAACTACTGACTTTGCTTCTCTATAAAGGAGTAGTTTGCGACACAAAATTGGTAGTATAATTAGCTGTATTTGTCTACAAAGCATAAATAACGTCTAAGTTCAAGGGGACATAATTCTTGAACCGGGGTAATTAAGACTTCAAAATTGCGTCTTGCAAAACTTCATCATGTGGTTAATCTTTGTATAAAGTTGCAATGGTATTGAAGCAAAACTGAAGGAGGAGATCGCTACACAAAATTGGTAGTATTTTGTACACAGACAGACGGACACACGGACAGACGGATAGACAGGCTGATTCCAGTATACCCCCGAAAACATTCGTTTTGCGGGGGTATAAAAAGCAACAATATTCTCTTCCGTTCTTATAATTAACCCATTCCAACTCAAGCCCTCCTTTTTACGCCCCGCAATTAAAGAGCTTTGGAAAACATTGTGGAAAATGAAGAAACTGCTTGTATAAAGCAATTTCTTCATTATCCACAATGCTTTCTACCCCAAAAGACGAAAAAAAAATAAAATTACATCAACTTGAAATTGTCGTCTGCAGCTCCTTTCAATTTGGACTGGTATAAAATTTTGTTGTGTGGGAATGGGTTAATGCCATTAAGACAAGACAAGACAAGATTCTTTATTTAGACTTGTACATTACATACATCGTCGAAGTAAACAAATATACAAATATTTAAACACGTGAAAGAATGGCACGCACGCACACAAGCACACACACACCCACACACACACACACACACATACACACACTATTTAACACTAGCACGCCCGGTACACACGAGCACAATTATCTAGCTAATGTGTCCTCGAGCGTACCGACATCGGGAAAATACAGCGAAAACAGTTTAGAACCAGATTTCAAGTTCATTTTTGGAGTATATTAATATGACATTTTCGAAAGGGAGAGTAGATCTGATGTTCTTAAAATCAATTTAATTAGAAAACCTCAGATGACGAGATATAAACTATCCAAATCATTACGTCAGTAGTAGTATTAATTAGTGTGCACAAATAAGTATTACATTCTGGGTTAGAAATTCCATCATAAAACATTAAATAGTCGCTTAAATAATTAACGCTCCATACATCATTATTTACTTAAAAGAATAACTCACTCTCACAATCTTACGCCCAGTTTCTAATCAACTAAGGATAACTTACAGATATAATCAAAATAGCAAAACAAATTTGGATAATATCATATCACTAGTTGCAAGAATAAATATGCTAAATAGTAGTAGTTTCAGAAATTATATGAAACAAGAATGTGAAATCAGAACGTTGCTTTTAATTTCAATAACGAAATCACTTTAAGGGAAATTTTAAAAATAACATATTGTAGCCCGTGACCGTCAGCCTTGTCGAAATAATGTACAAGACTGACTTTTGGGTTGTTGATAGTACTGAATGCGAATTGAACAACTTATGGTCCTTTCGGTCCGCCTTGCCGAAATGAAATGCAAGACAGGCCGATGGCTTGAAATTAAATACTCAAGAGACGACAACGTTTAAATGATTAGTTCGTTTTCTAAGACACATTTTGATGTATAAAGCTAACCTAAGCAATGTCTTTGAATGGTGACTTTCCAAAAGCCGACAAAGTTTATACATAGATGGTCTCTCATAATAAAACTTATCAATATATTTCTGTCTATAAACTTGGTAAGTTGGGCAAATGAAAAAGAAATGGTAAATATCTTCTATCTCTAGTTTGTCGCACATAATACATAAACGTTCATTTCTTGGTACCCTGTTAGGCCCATATCTACCCGTTTGAATTCTAAGGGGATGAGACGACAACCGAATTTTTGTTAGATATAATCTTAAATGATGAGGAAGTAGGTTTAAATACATTTCGTACTGAAAATCTATCTTAAAAGCTCTGTACTCTTCTAAAATCGTACTCCTGTTTAACGAGGCGTGCCAATCTTGATGGTAACAGTCGATCACCCGTTGTTTGAAAATAAGCGGGAACATTTTTAAAGAGGAACTATTTATATTGTAGAAATGATCTGAAAAACCATAATTATCAAGTAACTTCTTAACATGAGATATCCAGTTTGACTTTCCATTGATGAAATCTATGAATAACAACTTGTACAATCTATTTAATATTATATTATCTGTAGCTATTAACTTGCACCAGTACTTAATTACTCTGTAATAACGTGATATATAAAGTGGGTATCTACCTAATTCGCCGTAAACACCAACTGAGCTTGAATTTACTGGTAATTGTAAAATACGTTTACAAAATTTTAAGTGCACTCGTTCTAACTCCTTTGATTTGGTAAACCCCCAGACTTCAGACGAATAGTTGGCGATGGCACCGACAAAGGCGTCAAATAGCTGACATAAAAGGCTAGGGTTTATTGGTAATTTCTTACAATTGTTTAATAAGACTGACATTGCTTTGACAGATTTTCCAACAATACATTCAATGTTTGGTCCGAAATTCCCATTATATTTAAAAACGGTACCCAAATAATTAAAACAATCAACTATTTCCAAATTCTGCCCATTATATGTCCACATTTCATTTTGCCGAATAATAGACTTTTTTCTAAACACCATAACTTTAGTCTTATCACTGTTAACCTCAAGGCCCCATTCTGTACAATAAGTATGTAATAAGTCTAATTGGCTTTGTAGACCGCTAGGGGAGTCCCCAATAAGAGCCATATCATCGGCAAATAATAACAATGTTATTAATATATCATCTATCGAAATGCCCGATTCCGGTTTGTTTTGTAAGAAGAATTCAAGGTCTTCAAGAAACAGCGATACTAGAATTGGCGAAATTACCTCCCCTTGTCTTAACCCGACCGAATAATAGAAAAAATCTGAGTAGCTATTACAATGCTTGACACATGATTTAACCTCGCTATACATGTCTTTTATGATACGTAAAACTTTACCATGAATGCCAGATTTAAAAAGTTTCAGCCACAAAGCGTTCCTATATATGCTGTCGAAGCATTTTCTCAGATCAATAAATGCCACATATAATCTTTTATTTGAATTTAGATAATGTTGGATAATTGTATTAAGAGCGAATATAGCGTCCACTGTTGACACTCCTTTCCTAAAACCAAACTGAGCATCAGAAATACTGTTATACTTTTCGCAAAACTCAACGATTCTTTGGTTTAAGACTGTTGTAAATAATTTTGACATGGAACTAAGAAGCGTAATTCCGCGGTAGTTATTCACGTCATTCTTATCTCCCTTTTTGAACAATGGGACAATGATTCCTTCTCTCCACGAGTCAGGGAAGTGCCCAGTATTTAAAATGGCGTTGAAAATGTCGCAGATATAGGGCGATAGAATATCAACACTTGCTATAAAATATTCATTCAGCAATCCGTCCTTACCATGAGCTTTATTAGTTTTTAACCTTTTCACTGCCCTTATAATTTCTTCGTGAGATATTGGAAAATCAATCTCTTCGTTAAAGTCTATATTTTTGAAATCGTAAGACGAACAAAAATCTTCCGCTTCATTATTATGGCACTGAAAAATATCATTTTCTAAATTTGAAAAATATTCAAAGAAGTCGATTAGTTTAATGGGGCCGTTATTTTCTATTCTCTTTTTCCTAAAATGTTTCCAAAATATTCTCGGCTGGCTATTTTTAAGGCTCTCTAGATTTTTCAATATTTTAAGTCTATAACTTTTCTTTTTATTCTTTATCAAACATTTATAATATTTTCTACTTTGGCAAAATGACCGTCTATTTTCATCAGATTTACAACGATTGAAAATATTTAACGCATGGAGATAGCCTTGTCTAGCCCGAAAACATTCATTGTCGAACCAGTCTGCATTACGCAATAACGGTGTATCTCTAAAAGCAAAACTTTGATTAGATTTGTACACACGCGTGAATAATGGTTCGGCTACACTTTTTACTAAATTAGAAAACTGAATAACAGCATGATTTAAAGACATTTTATCTGCAATTTTTAAACTTATAAAAACATCGTTAAATTTTGGCAAAATCGAAATAAGACCAACTCTATATTCATTCGCTTTCGAATTATCCCATCTATTTTTAATATCATAATTTATTTCTTTCTCTACAATTTCATTTCTACATAAAAGGGAAAAGGATAGCGAAGAATGGTCACTCCACTCGGTTAACGGGTCAATACAAAAGCTCGTGACGTTCGAAAAGTTACATTCCTCGGTCAATAAATAATCAATTAGTGAGGCCCCATTATGGGATATGTATGTATATGACCCTATGTTGTTGTCAGAACCTAATCTACCGTTTACTATTCTTAATTTTTTTGATTTACAAAGGTCCAATAATTTCGTACCAAAATTATTACATTTAGTATCTAATGAGGCCCGTTCTATGTATTGATCGGGAATATAATCTGCATCATCACAAAAATCGACATTCTTATCACAAAAAATAAAATCATGTTTTGTACCAACTCTACTGTTCAAGTCGCCACAAATATAAACAGAGCCAAATTCTTGAAAGTAATCAACATCCTGTTCTAATATTTCAAAAAAATCGACATCTATCAAATTATACATTGGTGAATCTTCACACCACAAGTAGATTCCACATAAATAAATATCTTTGTTAATTTTGAAAAATGATTTATCTAATTTTAACCAGATAAGAGATTGATGGCTTGATTTCACAATTTCAATACCATCTTTTAAATTGTCTTTGTAGTAAAGCACTACACCGCCACTCTTTCGTTTAGCTCGTCTGTGCTGAAAAGGCCTCGGGAAATTACATGAAGTATAACCGTTAAGCTTGATATTATTTGACTCGGATGTCCATGTTTCGTATAGAAATATAATATCATCATGAATTAACTGTTCTAAAAAGTCACTTGATTCCATTTTTGCCTGAGAAAGTCCGTTTACGTTCCATGACTTAACACGAATCTGACTCTCCCCAAACCCCTAGTCACGGACAGCTTTTCCTTCAATGTAAAGGGTGTCAAACGCTATCCACGCTGTTTTACCTGCTTTTCTAGCCTCTCTCATTTTAGGATATAGCTTTTTTCTCTTTTCTACCACTTCTTTTGGAAATTGTTCACTGACATAATATGAGGTCCCTTGTAGAGATTTCCAGTGTTTTCTGACAAATTCTTTATCCTTAAACTCAAGAAACTTAGCGACAATCGGACGGCATCTTCCTTCTTGTCTAGGACCAATTCTATGTACTCTTTCCATAGCTATTTTATCGACTGCAGCTTTTTCTACTTTCATTACTTCGACGATGAACTCTCTTAGCTTTTTTTCTACCAGTTCATTGGTTTCTATCTCGTATTCTGGTGATTCATGAATGTTAGAAAATAACAGATTGTTTCTCATTGACTGTGCCTGCAAATAGACAACGTCATCTTTCAATTGGTTTTTCTCTTTCTCCAAGTTTTTGACGTCATCTTTCGTTTCGTCTACGTCAAATTTGTTAGTTTTTACTTTCTCTTCCACTGTTTTGATTCTTTCGTCCCACTTCTTGTTACGATCATTAACTGCAGCCCACAATTTTTTAACATCTCCTTCAAATGAATCAACCTTTTTCTTCACTTCCTCTAACGCATCTAACCTTTTGTCCATTTTATCGAGTCTATTTTCCAAGGAAAACAAAGCAAATATTTTACTACTTTTGGGTAAGGTTTTAAGGACACTCTTTGTGTGCAAGCATACAAAATAGTTATGCGCTAAAAATTGTGTTCGTGGAAGTATAAAAAAGGAAAAAGATTAAGCCATTCAAAATGCTTAAATCTTGATAGATAAAACTAAAATTAAACTATGAATAATGTTTGAATTTTATGACTGATCTTTTTCTTTTTAATTAACCATTATCAAAGAAAAAAACTCAAATAACTTTCCTTTATGACGTGAGAAAATTCATTTTTATGACGTCACAGTTTTCTGATCATTGCTACGCCCCTAGATAAAGATGCCTTAGAAAATGTTGTCTCAAGCAATTTCTTAATTATCCAAAATGTTTTCAACCTCAAGATTTAGATTTTAAAAATTGTAGTCTTCAACTTCTTTCAATTTGGAATGGTCTAGAATTGTAACGTGTGGTTATGGCTTAAAATGAGAAATAAATATAACTTCGCCAAGTTTTACAATTTTGACTTTCTTTTCTTTTTCGAGGGACGGAAAAATATAGTACTGTAATATAAAAATATCATAATGAAATTATGATATAAAACCATTTTGGTAGGTTTCCTTTCAAAATATTTTTTCTTTGGTTCCTCGACGTATAACCGGAGTCAATTGCATATCATTGCTTTCTTAATATTGTACGTTTTTTTTATATTATGTAGTTTTATATCATCGTCTTCTTGTTTTGGGATCAATATAAATATAGAAAAGAGAAATATTTTGGCTTGATTGGGAACTTCTTCACACAATTAAGTATTGAAACAGGATGTCATAGAAAAAATTAAGCAACAAATCGATTATGCCCCTGATGTGAATTTGGAGAAGTGGAGAATGAGTATCATTTTAAATTGCTCTGCCGACCCTTTACTTCACTCAGAAAAAATATATTGGTAGATATTTTTCGCAGAGAACAAATCTCTTTTAACAATTGATAACACAAATCTTTTAAACAAACTCGAGGCTTACTGTATAGAAGCTTTAACACCAAACAATTACTTTTAGAAAACTTATTATTATACCAAAAAATGAATAAATATCTTCTCTTCGCCACATTTACACTCTTTCCATATCTCTCTTATTGATTCATGAATATATTGTTTCTTCCCACATGCTTTTTTGTGTGACGGTGGCGAACAATACTGTTCCAACCAGTATTAAAATTCTATATATATTAAAGACGTATTCATTGGAAACGGGTGTCTATCTCTATTTTGTGAAAGGGTTTTTTGGTGTTTTGTGCATGTTAAATAACAAGTGCAATAAATTTGCTGTCACTGTAAATAGAAAATGGATTTAGAGCATTAATTTTGAAGGCTTTAATGTAATCCGATACAAATAATGGAGTTTTGTCCTTATCTTGATATTTATTATCAAAGCCAACGGTATGTTCACGCTAGTTTTTGTCCCCAAAATAGAATAAAAAATGGATTCGAACGAAAATGCCAATTCAAACATTAAAATAATAATAAAAGAAGATGACAAAAAGCAAAACTGAAACTTTCTAAAGAAATAGAAGAGGGATGGGGGTCTCTTAGGTCGTTACATGTTGTGTATTTTCGCCTTAAAGAGGAGAAATTTTAATATCAAATTATAAAATTAAATCAGTTGTCTAACTTGTATGTTATTGCACCCGTAATGTTGCCCAACTTGAAGCAAAATTTTAGTAAAAAGTCAAGAAGCACTCTCCTGCACTCGGTTCATTCCCATTCACCTCTGTACTAGGCTCAGTAAAAAGTCCGCAAATACGTCACCCTTTCTTCATACACCTCAACTAATTTTCATTTGAAAACTGTCAAGTGAATATGACAGGTTTTTTCGTAAGATTTTCAAACGACTTTAAACCAAGAGTAGTTCGTTGGTTTAAAGGTAAATTATCAAGTTTTAATGCACATATAATGTATCTGGAATCATATTTATTATGTCCAAACCTTTGTATTTCTCGCGAATCAAAAGAAAAAAATAACAAATGTGCCATTACTTGGTTTGACAAGAATTTTGTCATTTGGCCCATTGCGGAGGTGTATGGTGAGAGTAGCGAACGACAACTCTGCTTAGAGATTGCTCAAGAAGATGAAGGGTAAGGTCATTACTTATTTCGAATAGGTGTTCTTTTTTTTCAATAAAATTAGAGTGAAACCGACTAAGCATAAATCAGTTTGATAATCTAATAGGATTTAGGATTAACATTCGTTTAATACACGGGTTTCTTTTACAGTTGAAAAGAGCAAACTTGCAAATTTTCACACAATTTTAATTTAACTAAACTCAAATGCGTAGCAAAGAGTTATTATTTGACTTCTTTTTTATGTTATGTTTGTGTTTTTCGGGTATAGCAGGAGGTATAGACAAAGATCCGCCCGAACAAAAGTAAAGTCTGATCTTTGTCTACACCACCTGCGTGTACATTTAAGCAGGATTTGTATGTGAAATCAATTTTCAAAAGAAATACCAGCTGTCTATAAGGGCTTCCAGTGCTTTCAGTTCTTTGATTTAAAAACAGTCTTGGGAACCGTTTTTAATTCACCATGATAAGGTTAAATACATGTATCCCCCAAGAAATTATATTGCATTGACAATATTGCTGAAAATGTGTACTTTTATGTTTCCTGACAGTGCTAAACAAAAACTTTCATATTTTTTGGTACAAGGGACTTAATTGATACCCTTGTCCGACCTTCGAAAATTTAATTCCTTTGAAGAAAAGTATGGTATCCAGACTAATTAGTAACTTCAACATCATGGCTTCAGCTTTAATAAGCGTTATTTCATGTTTTTACATGCATATGATAAAAATAAGTTGGAGGTCAAAATAAAGCTGTGGACTGAAGAAATTTTATTAGCCAATCAGTTTGTTTTTTTCTAATGGGACCGGTCAATCAGCGGATCGCTTACTCCGCCCAATGGTCCCCGACGTGGCAGTATGACAGATACATCAAACATTGTTAGTTTGGGTATTTTATAAACAGTAACAGAAAATTAAGAGGACATCTTTTATGTGTGACCAAACATCGAAACTAAAGCTATTGCAAGATTTAGTTACATCATTTAGGCCAACAAACCTACAAAAGTGATTAATATGAATATCGGAGGTAAATATTCACTTCCGCCTTAAGTTACTGATTTGATTGGTAGATCGATTTTTGTCTATTTACAGCAGCGATCTGTCAATGGAGTCCAGGAATGCGAATCCTGAGATGCTTCATTCAGAATGAAATGAATAAAACTTTTCAATAATTATATAATTTCATAAAAATCTGACCTTTGAATACGCTTTTCTTTTGTCAGTAAGTTATGGTTACTTTAGTTCTCTAGCATATCTACAGCCTCTGAGAGCAGCACATTACTTAAGATTACATCTATTTCTATACATAAGGTCACCGGCCCAGCATGCAAAACATTAAGTTTACGCAATGCCTTACAAGAGTGGCAAGGACAAGCACCCGTTTTGACAGCATGACATTGGTAAACAACAATGTGACGTAAAAATAGATCTCATGACCAACAAATTACCATGGCCGTCAAACTTAGGAAAAAAAATTTAAGAGATGAAGAGAATATTTTTTGTTTTCATGGAGGTATGAACCGAAGCGGATTCATACATTGTGTGATTAGGTTTTTCGGTTCATACCTCCATGAAAACAAAAAAATATTATCTTCATTTCTTATAATTCAATAGAATCGAGCGAAAAATGCAACAACTTAAGAAATTTTGATACCTTTTTGTAGTGAACTATTTTGTGCGGAAGCATTCAAAATGGCTGCGTACTCAAAATTTTGTTCATGGAGGTATGAATTAAATTTTTCGACCAATCAGATCGCTCGTTTTTGATAGACGAAACTAACAATGAATTATTATAAAATGAAAAGAAACCGGTATTAAAAGATAGATACACTTGGAAATCTTATTATTTTGATAGAATTTGTCCAAAATATGAAAATATGAAATCGATCCGTAGATAGTCGCTCACCACAAAACATACAATATGAAGACTTGCAACAAGGAGCAAAGAGGGTAGGATTCGTAGCCCTAGCCAGCAGATTATAAGAAAGAGGGCTACGATATCGCAGCTAGCCTCTATGCACTAGCGATAAAAGATACTTTAATTCGAACGCATGTTACAATTTTCTTGCAGACAATGTCTATTCGAACTATGGGTCGCAAATGTATGATAACAAATGTTTTGACGATAAAATTTTTCACTGAGCCAAATTCAAAGATGTTGCAGACGACAAATTTAGTAGATAAAATCTAATACATATTTGTAATAAGCCATTTCGTTGTTTTTCCACAATGTTTTCGTTTTTCCCCCGAGGCTTCAAAAAGCGGGATTGTGTGGGAATCGGTAAAAGTAATATATTTGGTTATATTTTGGAATTTCGCCATCATTTTTGGATTTTAGATTTACCTTTTTTCTCCTCTCCATCCAATTTAGGATGCAATTCATGGTGTCCCGAAAATGAATCCATACTATAATTACGGTAGTTGACATGGCGAATGACGTAATGGTAGGTCACGTGATGAAGATTGTGCAATCACGCACGCATATTGATTTTAGGAATAGCACTTTAACACGATATCCCAACACATATTTAATCTTGACAGAAAACCAAAAAAACTCCTTTATGACATCGAAATAAATCCAGTTAACACAGCCATATAAACACAAATAAATTCATTCAAGCAATTTTACTTTTGTGGTTTTACCCCTTAACACTTATACATCTAACACATGTTTCTACAAGAACGAAATATTAATTCAGAACTTCTGTAATCGTTAAGAATAATTGCTGAAGTATATTCTGTAATTGCATGTTAAAATACAATGCAAATGTTTAGAAATTAAGACTGCGATTACAACAAAACGTACTTTAAAAAACATCGAAAAGAGCACACTATACGACTACACATCGATGTATAGTGTAAGGGAAAGCGTAAAACCCAATCGTTTGTATAAATTTGCTACTATGCAGATTAAACACTTTCCAAAATATATTGAACCCCTTCATTCACTTCTGCCAAGTTTTGATTTTCTCATCGATTATTTGTAAGTGCAAAGATTTCTATGGAAATGAAATAGATTTACACGTAAAAAATATCTTTACATTAATGTATAGATGTGCAAGTTATAGTGAGTGATCAAAGGTCAATTTTGTCTATGTATATATGTGATTGCACATCCATGTTTATTTATTTAAAAAGGTGTTTCTATTTAAAATACCAACACTCCAAACACAAAAGATGTATAGAATACAAAGAAATAAAAAAACGCTTAGGGAGGCTAAGATCGGATTGCACGCATGTGCATATTAATCTTGGTATATGCTTTCTGCCAAAGGAAATTATTCCGGGTACAGCAGGTCAAGGGTTTATGATATATTTGAATCGCTCATGTATTATTTTATAACACGTATACAAACTCCTTAGGGTTTACTAAGATCACGTAAAGAAATACAAATCAAGCATGGCTCCAAAAGATCTCTAACTCATTACCAGATGGCACAATTTTAGAGTGGCCTAAATTGAAAGAAGTTGCAGACGACAATTAAAGGTTTATGGAAGTTTGATTTTTTCAACTTTCTGGGTAGAAAACATTGAGAAAAATGAAGAAATTGCTTGATACATGCAATTTCTTCGTTTTCCACAATGTTTTCCGAAGTGTTTTTTTTTTTTTTTTTTTTTTTTGTTTTCTTACCTGGGGGCGTCTTAAAACGTCTCTGAGTGGAATTTGGGTTAATGTAAATCAGACGTGCTTCCATCGGATAGGAAAAGGCTGTCATGCTATCGTAATGTTTTGACAACAACAGCAACATTAAATGGTTCTCCTTTTGTTCGAATTCTATTCTTTTAAATTACAAATCGCGTTAAGTACTTTTAATTCATGCACTTCGTTGTCGAATTTAACTATACAGGTCCACTTGTTTACGAAACAATAAGCCAACACGATTCGGTGAATACACAAAGAATATGAATAATACACCAATCTTATCTTCATAATGTCACGCATGAATGGTGACTCGATGTACATTGTATAATTAAAAATTTAAATTGTTTTAATGAATATCCTGGAAGATCGAAACGAACATCTATAATGTCTCGTATAACTGATATTAACAAATGTTATCAAGCCTGCTTATCATTCAGAAATGTTATTGTCACACTCTCAATCATGACATCATGATTAGATCCCTTGCCGCGGCAAATATCCTTTCCGACATTTGTCTCCCGCCAATGGGCTGATAATCGTAAACCTAATTGGGATGAGCAGCTGGAGGCTTTGAAAGGATAAGGTGGTAGAACTCGTGTGAGAAATATGAGGAATCCATGGTAAGGTACTCCAGCCGGCACTATAAGACTTAAATGATGTTAAAAGTGGCGTTAAACTCTATCAAAACAATAAAAGTCATTCTCTAGTCTATAATCTATAATAAGCTTCAAACCCTACATTTTGTCGTTAAAATTCCAGTAGAGCAAGCGGTTACATTTTGTCATCTCAATAAAAAAAAAAAGACAGTTTACAAGATACCAAGTCTTTTGAATACACACGCATGTAATTGACGGGTCGCAAGAAGACAGTTTCAAAGTCTACATGGTCGCCACTTTGAATCACTAATCAATTCATTCATTTAAATAGTTGTCAACAATGAACTCCAACATTTTAAGATTTGTTAAGATGTTTTGCTGTTTGGCGACCTAAACGTCGTAACTATAGCTTATTCAAGCTGTAGCTACGACGTTTAGGTTGCCAACCAACCATTTTTCATTTTCGTTGTATGTTACTGGCCATTAAATTAGCAAAGTAACGCCGTGTTATATCTAAATCGATCTTCCTGACGGAGGTCAGTGGGTGTGGCCAGCGATCCGTCAATTGTAAATGCGTTGCATTATGATCCTGTCACTTTTGTTGAACTCTCTTGTCATTCATGGTGTCATACTGCAATTAGTTTGCGTTAAAAGGACACTTAGTTATGCAAATAAGATTGGTAAACACATTCCTAGTGTTTGAAAAATAGGTGCATTGTATAGATATACAAGTTATGGTGAGTGATCAAAGGTCCCTTTTGTATATACAGGTGTAGACAAAATTGACCTTCGATTACTCACTATGACTTGTACACATATACACGTTCGTGCCCTTAAACTTGTGCCTTTGCGTTTTAACCCCATCCCTCTTTTGAATCAAGTTTTTGCACATATATCAGTTGTTCATAATAATATTTGTATTTTCATCCTCTTTAACACCAGTAAGGTCCTGTCAAAATTCTGTTTTTCCTTTTTACGTTTTGAATACATTCGAGATTTTAAACCCATTTCTACACAACAAAATTTGGGATTGGTCCAATTTTGAAAGAGAGTGCAAACAATAATTTTGATGTGATGGGGTTTTAAAATTCTTTGTCCTTTTGGATAGAAAACATCGCGGATAATGAAGAAACTGCCTATTACAAGCAATTTCTTCATTTTACGCAATATTTTCCCAAGCTATTATCTTGATTGTGTGGGAATGGGTTTATAGGGACCATATATGTAATTTCTGTCTAGGTTAGCGTTGTCCGTTTCATCTTGTCGTAAATTTGGAGAAGTTTATTAAGTTGATCATTTCATTTTTAGCACTTCTAAGCCAAGTTAGTAACGCTTGAGTACATGAAGCAGACTGGCAGACTGGCAGACTAATCAATAAAGTCAAAATATGTAACGCATTGACGACTGGTGCAAGCTTTGTTGTTTCTTTCTTTCCTTCTTTGCTTCGTTTTTGTAGCATACAAGCGTTTCCTTTTTATATTAACAAATTTAGAATACGTACAAATTTAAAGTTTATTCATAAATGGCACATGGGCAAAATCGGAAACGGTAGGAAAAGAAATTTCACAACTGACAGTATACGGCTTCAGTAATGGAAGTGAAGGAACCTCAACATAAAACATAAATCGCTTATTTAAAGGCGATCGTTTATTTAAAGGCGACGTAAAAAAAAAGAAAATTCAACAAAATGTGTAGGTATTAATATCAGATAAATGGAATAATGAGATATAGTATTTATCAGAACCTCGTATTTGATCTTCGCTGCTTAGGATCATTTGATATTTCACTCAAATCAATGTTCTTGTGAAATATCAAAATATTCCTACGGAGCTTGGACCCAATAAAAACAGATCAAATCAATGTGCCTTAGCTATTTGGCTTCCACCTCCTAGATGTATATGTAATTTAGTCAGCGTAATCATCATAGATGGTCATCGGGCGACCAAAATGTCGTAAATACAGCTTGAATAAAGCTGTATTTACGACATTTTGGTCGCCAACTCACGGTAAAAATGTGTAAATCGAAACATCTCTCTTGAACGCCTACACTCGCCCACCGTTTGGTTTGATTACGACAGTATTTTATGCAAATTTATGCTTAATGTCAAACGAATACAGCGCGGGCTATACAAGTATGCAGACGATACCTTTGATAGAAGCAGCAGGACGGCTAGACCGAAAATTACCACGTGACATTTATCATATCATAACTCATTTCAAACGATCCTTTATCCCTACAGCTACATGACGTCGCATTTCTTGACAGATCGCTGAGAGATCGCTAGCAAATCAAACTGACCTCCGATTTGTCCGAAAATAACCACATTTGTCATGTTATTTATTCATTTCTTCATATCTTTTATCCCTACAGCTACATGACGTCGCTGATATTGATTGATCGCTATCCAATCCTATTGACCTTCGATATTACCTAAAATAACCATGTAATATTTCATCTTATCATAACCCATTCAAATCAATCCTAATGCTTACAGTTAAATCGCAAAATACATCCCATCGACTCTTTTGACGAATCGAAACCAAATCCATCTGACATCCGACATGACCGAAAATAACCAATTAATATTTTTATCATGGACTTATTTCAACCATTCCTGTATCCCTACAGCTACATGACTTAATACACCCGTCGCCCCAATAGACGGAACGTTGTCAAATTAGACTGAACTCCGATAAGTCAGTTCGACTGAAGTAATTTTCGACAATTCTTTTGCAAAATATATTATGAAGTACCCAAAAGAAAAGCCAGTCGTTGGTGGACGACCTAAACGTCGTAACGACATCTTGATGGAGTCGAAGTTACGACGTTTAGGTCGTCAATCAATGAAAATAAATACGATGCAAATATTATTTCACTTCCGGTCGCAACGATGAATTTGATTGGTAAATTGATTTATTTATTGACAACGGCGATTGAACAATTAGGATCCTAACTAAAATCGGCTGTTTTCATGTAATTTGGGAAAGTCCTGGGGTTATGGCTTCGGTTTTACATTAAAAAAAAACAAAACAAACAAAAAAAAAACACCAAACAAACAAACAAACAAACAACAGCATCGAATTATTCTATCATTGTATAATTGATAATTAATTAATATTTTTTCTAAATTAACATCAATGTTTTTATATATTTATATTTTAGCCAATTAGATTTGATTGTATGTTTTGGCTATACGCTTAACACATTTCCACACAATCACTCCTTTTCACGCCCTGAAGAAATATGGACATGGAAACATTTTGGGAAACGAGAAATTCACATCATTCTCATTTGAATCGTTCAAAGCATTCTACATCTTCATTCAATTCGCCCAAACCATTCCGCGAGTTCGTTATCTGAATTTGGGTTTGGCTTATCTAATTGGTCGGATTTGATACACAAATATATTTAAAGAACAATCCATTTATTATTATTTTTTTTTATAAAGAGAGGTATTTACACATAGTTTATTCAATTCAAAACGCTAATAAAAGCGAGATTTTGTGGGAATGGGTTTATTCTCATGCCTCTAAGGTTTGATCTACACTTGGGCTGCAAAATTTCTTGCCAAATGAATCGATGACAGGCGAATGGGACAATCGACTTCTTCAGTAATAAGTCTAGGAGCGGCCGCGACCATAAGGCAATTGGAAGCGCGTCGTACTCTAAATCACGAGGTCCCGGGTTCGATCCTCGTTCGCGGAAGATATCTTTCCAACATTTTTCTCCCACCAATGGTTGAATAATCATGACCGTACGTAGGATGAACGGATGGGGGCTCGGAAAGGATATGTGGTAGTGGTGTTACTGGTGTGAGAATTAAAAGAAAGCCTAGTAAGGTGCTCAATCCGCCGTAATATGACTGAAATACTGTTAAAAAAGGGGTTAAGCCCCATTCGAACAAAAACAAACTGGCCTAGGAGCCACGGTGGACCCCTTAGAAGATTTGAAATCGCTTTACAATTATGTTATATGAACATGGTATATTAGATGTTATATATTCATAACGACTAAATTTATGTTAATTGGAAGGGACGATTCAAAAGTCTTTTCATGCTTGTATCAAACGTAGAATCCACCATGACATACTTATCGCTGGTGTCATTCAGAAAATTATCATAATTTACGCCACACTTTTTACACATTTGACCAATCAAGGCTGTCAGTCCAGGGACCAGTAGACTAATGAAATCATTCATTTAGATCAGAAATGGGTACCGAGCTCCAACATATGTCACCTTTTTGTTAACTTTTTTTTATCTTGGATTGGCGACTTAGACGTCGTAGCTACAGCTTATTCAAGTTGTTGCTACAACATTTAGGTCGCCAACCAACCATTCTACTTTTTTTTACATGCTACTGGTAATAAAAATTGCAAAATAACGTTTGTTGAAATCGAGGCAGGAATTCTATCTGAGTCAGTTGACAAATGAGTAAGTGGGCGGGGCCAAATGAGTAAGTGTGCGGGGCCAGCGATTTGTCCCGGCGACTAACTCCTCTGTCCCCGCCTACTAGCTCCGACAAGAAGTTTCATCCGGATTTCAAATACCGCTATCTTGCAAATCATATGACCAGTAATATGTAATAAAAATATAAAATGGTTGGTTGTCGATTTAAATGTCATAACAACAGCTTGAAAAAGCTGTAATTACGACGTTTTAGTCGCTAAACCAACAGAAAGCTTATCATAATTGGGGCCAAATGTTGAAGTTCGAAATTTACTCCCGGTTTAAATGGATTGTTTGATTGGTCGATTGATTCTTTGATTGACAGTCACAATTGGCCACTTGGTATGTTAGTGAGTAGAATTTCAGCAGTTCTTAAGTTGATAAACGATACTTTCATATGATAATCAGTAAGAAATATAATATTCCCTATGTATTGAGTAAGAGCCATGTAGAAAATTTAGACATTCAAACCAAACCGAAGGTAAAGTGAAAAATATCACATTTTCCTACGCGGTGAGAAATCAATACGAGGTTTCGTTTCGTTGCTACATTATAGTATTTCAATTATTTCATACAACGGGACTTTGACCATATATGAAACACACGAAACTTGACTAAAATCAACGTTACTTTTGGCGTGACGTCATTGTACCAGAAAAATAACATCATCTAGAATTATCCGTATTAGTTCAGTAAATGATTGAAACGGTTTTTTTTCCGGTCGAGTGCGATTTTTTCCGCCTGCGATGAATGTATCTTATTCGGAAAAACAGTTGGTATAAGATAGTTATTTATACAATTCGATGGAGAGGTGAAACGTAGAGGTTGCATTTTGACCAGAAAAAAGCGCTAAGATTCGCGCGAGATGTTCGAGAGCCTATGACCCTCCGATGCAGAGTACTGCTAACCTCTAGATCACGGTCTCCCTCCTCGGGCTTTATTCCCTGCGCTGACCCAAATTAAGTAATTGCCTTTCGCAAAGCGCATCGATTTGATGGCTAAAATTTTGAAGTTCCTCTCAAACATTATGCTTTTCGTGACCTTTGAAAGAAGGGGTACATTTGCACAGAAATCGAGTTGTTTTTCTGAAATAGGCTAATCTAAAACGGATGGACACTCAAGAGCATGTAACTCTTGTTTCCTTGCATGACTATAAATAATATTCGGTAAGACATAGTAGTTTTGAATTTCATTCCAATTTGCGCGTCCATTTTAATATAACTTTTATACGTAAAGGTCATGGCTACAGCGCAGTTAGTAGCGCGTCGGACTCTCAATCACTAGGTTCAGGGTTCGATCTTCGGTCGCGGCAAATAACTTCTCCGACATTTATCTCCCACAAGTTGGTGCATAATCGTAAACCGACGTGAGATGAGAAGCTGGAGGCTCGGAAAGGATGTGATAGTACTTGATTGAGAAATACGCGGAACCCATGGCTAGGAGCTCTAGCCACCGCTATACGACTGAAATACTGTTAAAAGTGTCGTTAATCCCATTCAAACAAACACATCTATGCGTAAGATATGTTTACCTTCATTATGTTTCGATAGTGTCCGACGTCTATTGTGAAAAGTGAAACAATGAAATAATGTTAAAGAGCAGGTGTCTGTTTTTATCTCTTTTAATAAATTCGATATTTCATGACATCTCTTTAAATACCCTCTATATTTCGGGTTATTCTTGATGGACAAAATGCTGCAAATACCAGACAGGTATTCATCCGTCCATTCAAACAATATACTAAAAAGGGAAATATTTGATTCTCGTCAGTCTGGGATATCCGTGTTTCCTTCCTGGATCGCCAACATTTCCGCGTACAGCTCGTATATAATTATGTAAAATAAAATTCACATTACCTTGGGTTATGTTCTCAAGTGTTTATCGTGTCTTATTATCCTCTAAAGCCTTAAACAGCCTTCATATGAATGTCAACCGGTTTATGGAAAATTAGGAAGGTAAAGTGATATTACATAGAGAGATTCTGTCATAAATAATGAGTCCTGTCGCTTCGCAATCCCTTAACGCATTCCCACACAATGACGCTTTCTGGCGCCCCAAAACCAATTGAGAATATAATCTTTGGAAAACATTGTTTAAAATGAAGAAATTACTTGTTACAAGCAATTTCTCCATTGTCCAAAATGTTTTTACCCAAAATACAGAGATTTTTGGAATTTTATTTTAGAAAGACTGTAGTCTGCCAACTCTTACAATTTGGACCAGTCTACAATTTGTCGTCTGTTGATGGTTTTACATAAACCTTATACACAGGCATTTTTCGCGTTTTGCCCTAAAAAGGGTATGCTAGTGTCGGTCGATATAAAGGTACAATCGCCTTCAAATGAATACTCTTTGTTGATGTTATTTATAAAAACGCCTCGATATAATCCGGCGGTGATAATCTGTCCTCTTACCGATATGCATTTACGTCCATATTATCCAGATAAAAAAAGTTTATAGCCTATACACCAAGTGCACTTATTAACCCATTCCCACACAGTGACTCTTTTTGACGCCCCTAAAGAAAAATTCTTTGGAAAACATTGTGGAAAATAAAGAAATTGCTTGCTACATTCAAATTAAACATGTAGACCGGAAGTGAACTTTGAACCCCAACAGTGGTCGACATTTATGCGAAGCACTCTTGTTAGTTTGGTGACTTAAATGTCGTAACTACTTGTTCAAACTGTAGTTATGACCTATAGGTTACACTCTAACCAGTTTTATTTTTTGTAACATGAAATTTGACCATATGTTTTGCAACATAATTTGTTTGTTTGTTTGAATGGGGTTTTACGCCGCTTTCAACAATCTTTCAGTTATATCGCGGCGGCTGGAGCGCCTAACAATGGAATCCTGGTATTTCCCACACCAGTACTACCATTACATCCCTTCCTAGCCTCCAGCTGCTATCCCACATAAGTCTACGATTATCGACCCATTGGTGAGAGACAAATAGTCGGAAAGGATGAGTGCCGCCGTCGGGGATCGAACCCGGGACCTCTAGATTGACGGTCCGACGCGCTACCATCTGCGCTATGACGGCGGCTTGCAACATAATGCTGTTTATTAATGTAGAAGTCGAACTTCTTTGTCGGAGTTCAGTGGGCGTGGACGTCAATTGCTTGAAACAACACATTCGCCAATTTTGCGATTTTATTTGTTTTTGTGTGTAAACAAGTGACATTTTATTGCCGGTGAAGTATAGTTCTTTTTTTATATTCAGGTTGTTTCAGGCAACGTCATAAAAAGGCTATTTAGTAGGTACAACTTAAAATATGTTTGGTACCAAATAATTTTTCATTAATTTCTCAACTTTATTAGTCTATACTGGCTTTAGGGTGTCGTTCTGAAATTATTTTTCTTTATTTATTGCCTTTTATGGTAAGGACCCTAATTGATGTATTGATTTACATAATAAATCGAGAAAGTGTCACTTAAATACAGATTGATAATTTATTGCGTAGGTGTTTACCCCTTCGATATTTTTAACATTAAATACCAGTAAAAATGTTTTCGTCGACAGTTGTTTGAACTAGGAAAACTAAGCTGTGGTTACGACGATATAATGAAGCGTACCGTGGCAACCCAAACCCATACAAAATACTATAATACAAAATCACTCTAATTTTCAACATTTCGGCAAAAATGCCTTTATCTAGAAAATGAAAATAAATCTTAGATCTAGAACATAATTTTACGATCACTCATTATAGCCATTTTGTTTGATCTCAATTCTATTGTATTTCATTATTCTTGATAAAGGCATTTTTGCCGAAAAATTGAAAATTAGAGTGATTTTGTATAGTGTTTAAACAGTTCCCCGAGGAACATTATTGTGATTCCATACAAAATATATTTCATGCTTCAAAATGTCATAATATACATGTACTTTCGAATTCACGAAAATAAGCAAAATATACCCTCACATTCTTAAAAATGCTTATTTTCTCAAACCCCCTACCTAATTTTTGTATAGCTTAGTCAAGAATATTAGTATCACACAAAATTCGAACACCTTTCCCATTGAGTAGTGACAAACGCAACAACATGGTAAATATAGCTCGTTAAGTCTATATGTTTTAGACAGTCTTGTCAGGGGTTAATGACTTTGGTTGTTTGTTTATTTGGGATATAGAGTCATTGTCAAATGTAATTCAGTTATAACGGAGCGGCAGGTACACCTAACCATCACTTCATGTCATTTCCCACATCAATACAACAAAGTTCGAGCAACCATCTGCTCACCCCACATAGGCGTATTACTTACTAGTAACATTTGCCTTTCAGGGATAGACAAATGAAGCTTGTCGCGGCTTCTTTTGTCAAATATCGACAAGACTTAGCTCGAACTTAAGACATCACGATTAAGAGCAAGCACCTTACCGAATTAGCCATCCAAGTCTGCTTATTTTACCCTTTCCTGTTTTGCGAAATTTTGAAGCCTGTCCAAATCCATATTATTTTGCAGAAGAAAATTTGATATGGATTCAATTTGAAAAAATAACCTAAACCCATTCCAACATAAGAAAATTTTAGACTGGTCCAAATTGAAAGAAGCTGCAGACGACAATTTCAAGTTGATGGAATTTTTTTTTTTTTTTTTGTCTTTTGGGAAAGAAAACATTGTGGATAATGAAGAAATTGCTTGTTACAAGCAATTTCTTCATTGTCCACTATGTTTTCCAAAGCTTTTTTCTTGTGGGGCGTAAAAAGCAGGGATTGAGTTGGAATGGGTTAAAGCAGGGAAGAAAATATTGTGGAAAAAGAATAAATTGGTTGTTACAAGCAATTTCTTCTTTTTCTACAATGGTTTCTCAATTATAAAACCACAGGGTCGTAAAACCAGGGATTTAACAGGAAAGGGTTGAATTGAAAACAGGGTGTATGATTGTGAGAAAAACTTGTTTCGTATAAATTTTATGACTATAGGTAAACGTTTAATTTGATGTTTATTAGAAAATTACATACCTAGGCCGTGTGATTTATTACTCTTAAATTGAATTACAATACATCGATAAATCCACTACCTTTCTTTTACCTTTACCGTAATTTGATATTCAAGTTGGTTGGTTGAATGGGGTTTAACGCCGCTTTTAACAGTATTTCAGTCATATCGCGGCGGCTGGAGAACCTAACAATGGATTCTTGGTATTTCTCATGCCAGTATACTACCACTTCATCATTTCCTAGCCTCCAGCTGCTATCCCGCTTTGGTTAACGATTATCCGCCCATTGGCGAGAGACAAGTGTCTGGAAGGATATGTGCCGCCGCCGGGGATCGAACCAATGCAGGGGATCGAACCCATGATAACACATGATTGAAGATTAGGAGTCTGGCGTGCTACCGACTGCGCTATGACGGCTTTAATATTCAGGAACACAACCCTGTATTAGGCAATGAAATAGTCGAGCAAAAGGTGAGATTTCTACTGAACTTAATGTAAATCTAATAACTTGTACACATAAAAACCGGCTTTGTTACAGCCGACAGCGGTACCAGTCTACAGATGCCGTTAGGTCAGACTCGTGAGATTTAGACTGGTACCATTGACGATACTTAAATCCAGGCTTTAATGAAATCGATGGCGGTACCAGGATTTAAATCCGTATCCTATGGAAGTCTTACCTCAAGCCTTTAAAATAATGTCTAGTTTTTAAACAGTATTTTTTATATTAAAGTTATGTATGGAATAACGGTCCAACCTTTAAGATGAGTCGGCAGTATAGAATCTGATAACAACGATCATCATATTTTTTCTTTTATAGGTGATTCTTGATAACCATGAACTAATATTGAAGAATGATCTATAAATAGCAATAGAAAAATAACGGAAATCGTCACTGAAACTAGGTGATGGTTTGTCATCACGTGTTGAAATTCTGAGAGTTGCAGACATTTATTAAGCCCTACGACTTTATAATGCACGTGCTTTGTGTCAATGAATATCGTACTGATTTACCAACAGGAAATTGCGTTGTTCCGCTCGTCTAAGAAAGGTTTTTTGGCCCCCATTTTAGCAGTTGTATCACGTGCGACCATGAAATAGCACATGATTTTGGTTTTCAAGAAATGGAGTTGTCTTAAGATGCTTGCAGGAGACGAGATAGTCCGGCTACCAGACTCTTCTTAAAGGGAATTAAATCTTTCCATAGCTGTGCAAGGATGTCAATTAAGTCCCCTTACTCCGAAAAGAATTTTTTGTTCCGCTCTAGCCATACATATAAACTTGGATTAAATAGACATACTTGAGGAAACTATGTTATACACGAAAGGTCCAAAGCAAAAACGACTGCAGCCAGTCTAGGGACGAGAAGATTTCGAAAGGGGATAATATTGGTTCACTTAGAACAAGAGTCCCTGGTTCGATCCATGGTCACGGCGAATATCCTTTTATCTCCCACTGAAAGGTGGATAATCGTAAACATATGTGGAATCAATGTTTAGATGCTCCAGCCGCCGCGATAGTGAAATACTATAAAAGTGGCGTTAAACCCCAATCAATCAATCAATCAATCAATTAATCACCTTGAAAAATTACATTTTGATGACTAAATGTAAAAAGAGGAGGGGTGGTTGGCCACCAGAAACTTGACTTGTCTGGGAAAAGATCAGCTACGGTTCAACGAAACGTAAAATATAGGTTTTGTCCGACCTCTATCGGCAAAATCGTTTAATTACGAAGATTTACGAAGTTGCCCGGAGGCCATATGAATTTAAATGAAGCGAAAAAACCGACAAGTCTGGTTTGATTTAAAAAAAACTGTCACATCCAGCAAGTTTCGATATGTACAGACCTGTAACGTACCCAGAACCCATTCCCAACTGATCCAAACTGAAAGAAGTTGTAGCCGACAAATGATTTTTAGTTAAGGATATTATAGAATTATTTGCCCTTTTGGGGTAAAAAACTCTGTGGATAATGAAGAAATTACTTGTAACAAGCAATTTCTTAATTAGCCAAAATGTTTTCCTAAGCTTTTTTAGTTGATGAAATTTTAGAATTATTTGACCTTTTGGGGTAGAAAAACTTTGTGGGTGATGAGGAAATTACTTTTAACAAGCAATTTCTTCATTATCCAAAATGTTTTCCAAAACTTTTTTAGTTGAAGAAATTTCAGAATTCTTTGACCTTTAGGGTAGAAAACATTGTGGACAATAAAGAAATTGCTTTTAACAAGCAATTCCTTCATTATCTAAATTGTTTTCCAGAGCTTTTTAAGTTGATAAAAGTTTAGAATTCTTTGACGTCTGGGGTAGAAAACATTATTGATGATGAAGAATTTTTGATAATGAAGAAATTGCACGTAACAAGCACTTTCTTCATTATCAACAACGTTTTCAAAAGATTTTTTAGTTGATGAAACATTGTGGATAATAAAGAACTTGCTTGTAACAAGCAATTTTTTTCATTATCAACAATGTATTCCAAAGCTTTTTTCTCGAGGAGGTTAAAAAGGAATTTGTGGAATAGGGTTAAAGAGGCAAGGGTAAAGGATACCCAACAAAAATTTGGACTTGAATGAGGTTGCAGACGACAATTCCAATTTGATGGTTTTTAAATTTTTTCGTCTTTTTGGATAGAAAACTTTTTGGATAATGAAGAAATTGCTTGATACAAGCATTTTTTTCATTTTCCACAATGTTTTCCAAAGCTCTTTTCTTGAGGGGCGTAAAATGGAGGGTTTGTGTTTATACCCAACAGTTGTATTACTTTTATCTTTAATAAACCATAACACGTAATGATTATGTGAAGCCGCGAAGCTAACACTTGCAGAGGTGCGATTACATATCAGAAAACAGAAAGAGTATTTCTATTCATTTCTTAGAATTTAATTTAAGAAACACCTTCTAAAAACATCTACTCTGGTTAGACTGTGTGGACTGCACAGACTGAATAGGGTCGACACCTTTCGATTTAGGCAGATTTTCTGATTATAGATTTTGTCGTTTCAAACTTATTTTGTATTCATTTATTAAATTTCTTACCATAATTGACCTTTGCTGTATTCTATATCTCTTTTAGAATATATGCTTTACTTAATACCTGGATGGTTTCTTTTCTAGAAACAGGTCATGAACTAGTTTAGTTTATATAAATTTATTTGAATTATTTTAAACATGTCTTCGTTGGGAGTGAAAACTGTAGTAACTACAGCTTTATTCAATCTGTAGTTGCGATGTTTTTCACGTCTACGAAAGAGAGCCAGCAGCTTTAAACTTACTGCTATCTAATTTTACAGTTCGGTTGACTTGGGCTGGCTATTAAGTGTTTTGTCCACGAAAAGACTCCGATGGCGGTGGGGCTCGAACCGCTGAGCTTCAGATGACTGCCAGGTACCTATAGCACTCGGACCATTGAGACAGTCACGAATTATTAAGGAGAAGTTTGAAAATTGCAAGCTACGAACCTTATTTGTACACGTGATCATGATATCCACCTTAAAAATACCCATTCTCCAGATTATGTCAGACAACCTTTTATCTCCAGAATAACAAATTTTTAACTACTTCTTGTCGATCTTTTCAAGCAATCTTTTTCTTTGAAAACAACAAAAGTCAATCAAACTACATGTACATGTTCGCCTAAAGAAAGGCACCACGTTGTTTTAAAAATAATTCCCATATAAAGGTCACAGATGCATAATAATTGATTCGCTTGATTGACTATAATTGCGATACTTGTCAACTTATATTGCACCTTACAGTACTGATTATTTGAAAAACAAGTCATATTATTTTAGCTCGCACATGGCATTTCTAATAAAACCTTTCCTGTTCAATCCTATGTTTTAGGTCCCTGTGGAATCATATTTGAGAAAACATTGTGGAAAAAGAATAAATTGCTTGTAACAAGCAATTTATTCTTTTTCACAAAATTTTTAACCATAGACTTAGATCAGCCATCGTACCCTTACAATCTGATAAGACGCCTCTCTACGCACTTTGTTGTAGACAGGGACTAGTTTGAAGTTTCCCAAGATGTTTAGCATAATATCTTTAACCCTTTTCCGTATATTCCCTTGTTTTTAAATCCTATTGACGTTACACTCAAGAAACATTGTGGAAAAAGAAGAAATTGCACAATATTTTCTATCCTGTAGGTTAGTTACATGTACTTTTCAAATTACACTAACTTTTATTTGTTGTCTGCGACTTATTTCAAAGTGGATAAGTCTAAATTTTGAAAACCGGGAAACTGTTGATGCTTTCGGTTGAATTACAGCTCTCTCGGTGGCATATTACTTGATGAATTAACCTAAAACAGGTCAATCGGTTTTCGCTTAACAAGGACGAATGAGATAATGTGCATTTAACCTATTCCCAAGCGACAAAATTGTAAACAAGTCCTAAATTGAAAGGAGTCGCAGACGACAATTTAGGGTTTATCTGATTGCAGACTTTTTACAACTTTCTGGAAAAACAATATAGCTTGTTGCAAGCAATTTCATCATTTTCCACAATGTTTTTCTCGGTGTTTTTCTTGAGAGAAGGGGTTAAACAAAATTAGGAAATCGAAAGGGCAAATTAATTTGGAATGCTTGGGAAAGGATTTGAAAATGAGCGGAATGGGCGAATTTCGAACAAATCGATCGCTTTGAATGAAACGAACGATTGCTATTAGGTCTCTTAACTACCTTTTTATAAATGGTATATTTCATTTAGAAAGACTTTTCTGTTAACTCGAAACAATGGGAAGCTTTCAAATCCAAGTCAGCCAATAAGATGGCGGAATCTTTTAAAGTTTTCGATTGTTTCGAACGATTTGAGAGAGTGATAAAAATGATACGGAGCGGTGAACGAGCGATTTTGAATGAAATTGGTTGGAATGAGCACCAATTTCACAGTCTGTGCACTTTTGTAACAATACTCCAAATCTATTTCACCAAACCCATGTCCTTAAATGGAATCTCTCTCTCTCTCTTCTTTCTTCTCCCTCTCTCTCTCTCCTCTCTCTCTCTGTATGTCTGTCTGTCTCTGTCTCTCTCTCTTTGTCGCTCTCTCTGTTTCTCTCTCTTTAATTCAAAATATGACGTATGAAATTAAAAACGAAAACACACTACTTGAAGATTGACGGATCTACATATATGTAGTTATGCTTTTAGTTTTATATCGCAATGACTGCTTAATGTTTTCTTCATTTCTTGTATTCTCATGTTATCAAGACATAAATCACAAAATATAGGAAAAGTACATTTTAAAATGTATCAGTTTGAAGCATTTTTTTTCAATGGAACTACTTCGTGTGTAGACATACAAAGACCGTTCGTTCTCAAAATTCTGTTCACAGAGGTATGTTCAAAGAGGTATGAAATAATGTAAAAAAAAATCAGAATACAGACATAGACACAACTGAAATTGAATTATAGATACGATAATTATTTGATTCAATGTAAGATCAATTGATCTTTCATTAGGTGAACAACAAAAGCTATAATTTCCCGAGTGGCGGAGCCACAAGTGAAAATATGCTTTAGTTGTTCACGAAATGAAAGTTAAATCGATCTTACACACACACACACACACACACACACACACACACACACAAACAAACACACACACACACATACACACACACACACACACACACATACACACACACATATTTTATTTCTTTAGCAAAAATAGAGAAAACACAATTTTCTCAAGGGAATTGTCTAAAAGTGACTCGTATCGCAGGTAAATTTCGTGGCAACCTGATGACTTCTCCGGAGTTTTTTTTTTGTTTGTTTGTTTTGTTTTTGTTGTTGTTTTTTGTCAAGCGTAGACGACGTTCCAACGAAATCTGGTCTAAATCAAACAAAACGGCTAGATTATGATTTTGATAATTTCACTGTTTTTTTTTTTTTTTTTCAGTAAAATCTCGATTCACTTACCGGAAAGTATTAAAGAAAATCAAATACTTTTTTTTGAGAATTTCCATTACTGTACCACTCTAATCCTCAAAGCAGGACCACCAATGTTTACACACTATAATGTGGCGTGGGGCCCTTTTATTAAAGGGACAAAGGTCAAGCGAAATTACATCGTAAATTTGTAGTTTATCGACAATCCGGCGATTTTCATCTGACTTAAAATAGTTTTCTCTTTTTCGTTATTTCAACGTTTAAGAAGTTCAAAATAAATTGTAAGCTTAAACAATTTAAATCTTTTCAGTCTCCTTAAAACGTTATATGTGTAAATTAGCTAATCCCAAGGACCCTCGTTTTTTATTCTATTCGGAATGTTGAAACAAAATCAAAACAAAACAAAACAATAAAAAAAAAAAAAAAAAAAAAAAAAAAACAAAGATAAAAGAATGAAATGAAATAAAAACTAATATTCACACACACCCAAAACAGAACAGAAGATAAGGTTTCATAAAAGTCAAAATATCGCGATAAGATAAATTTCACCATTTCAGCCATGTCTTATCTGATGGCAGAAATATGCCACCATAGAAATATTTTGTAAGGAAACGCTCAAATAGGACTAATCGGCTTTTGATTTTGATCATAATCTTTAAAATCTTTCACACACAATAATGGCATAAGGGAAACTGAAGTTCTCATACAAAATGGAATAACAGGATTTCGCCTAATCCCAACGCGTTGCCATGTAAGCAATTGGGACCTTTCAAAATAATGCTATTTGGAATATAAGAAATGAAGAGAATATGATTTGGTTTTCATTGAAGTATGAAACTAAAAACTTAATCACACTAATGAATGAATCCGCTTCGCGTGAACAAATTATGTTTTCGGTTCATACACCTATGAAAATATACATTTTTCTCATCACTCATATTCCGAGTTTAACATGAATGTCTTCTATAACTGACTGATCTTTGACCCCACCAACTGAGTTCTGACGCGAAATTCTACTTAGATATAAAACGGACTCATTATGCAAAACTAATGGTCAGTTACATGTAACCAAAAGGTAAAATGGTTGGTTGACAACATAAACGTCGTAACTACAACTTGAATAAGCTGTAGTTACGACGTTTAAGTCGCTAAACCACCAAAACAATGATACACATATGTGATCCAATGTTGGAGTTCCAAGCTTACATTCGGTATAAATTAATAGATAGATAATTTTATTGACGTAAACTTTACAGTTTCTTTTCAATCAACAATAAGTATGAACAAACAAAAACAACGCGTGATCAAATAAGCCAAGAAAAATACAACAGATACAGTACGATATATATGGATGAGAAGCAGATGACAAATAAGATATTTTGGAGCTGTATATGATGTAATTATACAGTCTGTATATCATTCAAAATACCATTTCTTCGGATGAAAGCCTCTTTTATAAACTTTGCCAAATCAATTAACATGTTTTTACTTGAGTTATTAAACAGTAATATATGCTTGTGCATATTTGGTCGAGTATAATATTTTCTTTTGATATAATTTCTGCGCAAGTCAGTGTATGCATCACAAATGAAAAGAAAATGAAACTCGTCTTCTATTTCATTTGCGTTGCACACTTGACATACTCTTTGATTTCTTTCTATTCTATTGATTCCATGTCTTCCTGATTCTATTCTAAGACAATGTGACGAAAGCCCTAATTTAGCAATGTGAGTAAACCATTTATAAGGTAACAAATTCAAATACTTATCAATGTCATTGTGAGATTTCAAAAATTTATAAGTAAGCAATACAGTACTATTATTAAGGTAACCATATAAATTCTGCTGAAAATCGTCAATCAATCTTGATTTGAAGATTTTATGAAAGTTTCTATGGTTGACACAATAAGGATCTTCCCAGACGTATCCGTATCCATGTCTGTACAATAAATCTTTAATGTTACTGCACCAATTAATACAGCCATGCCGAGCACTATCGTCTAGTGATCGATATACTGTATTGATTAGTACGTTATCGGAAAACAATACCTTTCCCCAATATTTACTAATTCTAGAATACTTATTAATATACAAAGGGTGTCTACCCGTTTCATGATACACAGCGTAATTGCAAGTAGGTGCTTTCACACCTAATAATTTTTTCAAATATTTTAAATGAATTCTTTCAATTTCCTTCGATTTATTAAAACCGGAAATTTCACATGAAAAACACAAAATCGAGCCAACAAATGCGTCAAATAACTGCAATAGTGTAGTTGTCTGAAGTTAAAAATTCGAGTTTTACTTATTAGAACATTCATGGCTTTTAATCCTTTTCCCGCTAACGTTTTATTGTTAGTGGTTAAGGAACCAGTATAATTAAATAATGTACCAAGATAATTAAAATCATTGACGATTTCAATGTTTGAACCATTATATGACCAATTCTCATTGCCTCTAAGTCCGCCCCTTTTTCTAAAAACGACTATTTTAGACTTAATAGTATTCACTTCTAATCCCCACAGCGAGCAATAATCATATAATTTATCTAGACTGGTCTGTAAGCCGCCAGGGGTGTCACTCAAAATAACCATATCGTCTGCAAAAAGTAGAAGTACGATACATAATTGCTCGAGAGATATCCCGCATGAGTTATCTCCCTGCAAGAATAATTCAAGATCATCAATAAACATTGCGAACAAAATGGGCGAAATTGTCTCCCCTTGTTTAAGACCTACATGGCTTTCAAATGAGCTAGAAAGAGACCCATTTACTTTGACAAAAGCTTTTACCTTAGAGTACATATCTCGAATTATTCTTAACATTTTCCCTTTAATTCCTAAATTAAAAAGTTTATACCACAAGCCATTTCGATACACACTATCGAACGCTTTTTTTTAAAATCGATTAAAGCTGCATATAAGCGTTTCTTTTCACACAATGTTTTCTGTATTAATGCATGTAAGATAAAGCAAGCATCTATGGTAGATCTTTTTGGTCTAAAGCCAAATTTTGCATCGGACAAAAGATCATTCATGTTCAGTATACCCGTAAATATCTAGGACAAACAACTCACTAGAGAAATTTCTCTATAATTATTCACATCACTGGGGTCACCCTTCTTATGCAAGGGGAAAATTATACTCCCGGTCCACTGATCAGGGAAAACCCCAGAGCTAAAAATAACATTAAACTTGTCTGCAAGATGAGATGAAATAATATCGGAACATTCCAATGATTTGATTGGTTGATAAATTCTTTCGATTTACAGCCGTGATCATTACAACGTTTAAGTCGCCAAACAAACAAAAAAATTCTTCACATAAATGTCGGCCAATGTTGGAGTTTTAGTTGTAAGTTCACTTCCGGTCTAAACCAAATGATTTCATTGGTCGATGGATTCTTCGATTGACAGCCACGGCACGTCAATTTATTGCATATCTCAAAATGCCAAAGTTCATCTTGTCCTACCAAGGGTGGCGAACGTTCAACTTATCTTGTGACGATCACGATATCCTTTCTCTCGTGATGATGGCCAAAATTATGCATGGCAAACCAAAGACGAAAAGCCTACCACAATACCTTCGATTTTATTTGAAGAAAGCCGAGCAAATAATGAATTTGGATTCGGATTCAGCGCTAGCACATTTAAATTAGACATGATATTTAGAAATAGTATAAAGTATTTTTCGCAAACTTTTTTTTTTCCTTCGAGAAATTTTAGAAAAGCAGAATTACTCTGAAACAGTACTTGACTTAGAAGTGAGAACTGAAAACTGAGGATTTGAAAAATCCTCTCTGTTCACTAAGATTACGGACAATTTTGGCAGCACTGGAGTGCTAACAGTTTTTACAGTTTAAAACAATATTGCTGGAGGGCGATCTAAACATCGTAACTACAGCTTGAATATGTAACAAAAGCCAGACTAAGCTTTAGTTTCGAGGCACACCGATTTAATCGCCCATCAAGGCCATACCGAAACTCAAATTCAAGCAATTATATTAGCCAGTAATGAGATATAGGGCGACGAGCAACGTGACAATCTGACAGGTTCAAGTGTCTTTCAAAGTAAAATAAAATAGTTAAATTCGTTAACAAAAACCTATCTAACCCATTACCAGATAACAAAATTTTAGTTTGGTCCAAAATTAAAGAAGTTGCAGACGATAATTCTTAGGTGATGAAACCTTAAAATTCCTTGTAAGTTTTTTTTTTTTTTTTTTTTTTGGTGGGCGGTATAGATAATGAAATTTCTTGGAACAACTGGAACAAGCAATTTCTTCATTATCCTCAAAGTTAGGCAGAGCTTTTTTTCTTTCGGATGTCAAAAAGCGTGATTGTGTTGGAATGGGTAAAGTCGTTTAATTCTACACCGTTTATTCAATTTGAATAAAAGGAACAGAAGTTTGCTTGTTGTAAGTAAAAATTCGAAATAACCTTTTCTTATTTTTCTTCCTTTTCTCCGTTTGTACTCTAAGATTAGTAGCCGAACCAGGACTACATCAGTCGATAAGGAACTGGACCCTGGTTCTTGGGCTTGTAAGTTATAACCCCTCCTCGGCAAATATCCCTTCCAATATTTGACAGAAGTTACCGTAACATGCGTCATTTGTCTTTCAATATAAGAAGAATGATAAGTATACTGGATGTGCTCCTAAGTGGGATGAGCAGCTGGTGGCATGGACCGAATTTTGTGGTTGTATTGGTGTCAGAACCGACAAGGAACCATGGTTAGGTGTGCAGTCGCCGTGGCATAAATCAAGCAAGCAAGTAAGCCATCATACAACTGATCGATCGATCAATCAATCGTACAATCAATCAGTCAACCAACCAATCAGTCAAAATTAATTTAGATTGACTAATTATGAAAAAGTCTAACGAATACCAATAACAATAAAGAGAATTAAATAAAAGTATCTTTTGCATTTTAAGTATCCTAACTTTATCAATGCGTGAGATTTTGAGAAGGGAGACTACTACAACATCCTGTTCTATCGTCGAAGTTGCATTCTTTCTTACCCCCCTTTTAATTACTATTTCGCAAATCCGAAATAAACATTAAAATTGAAGTTGTTTCAAATCTGGATCTATCTAAATCTATTATCACACAACCCCGCATTTAAATACCCCAAATGATTAGTATTGAGGACAACATTATGAAAAAAGGATAAATTACTAGTAACAAGCAGTTTCCCATTTTCTCACAAGGTATTCTAACCTAAATGATACTTATATTTCAAAATACCTGCACTTTGAAATCTGTTCTGCAACTTCTTTGGATTCGGACGAGTCTAAAATATTATCGACTGGTGGTAATTATTGCAGGCCATAAATGTGTCAGGAAAAGCGTAAGCTTTGGTGGGACTTTATGAGGACAAATGGGTAAATGTATAGAATTGAGGAGGCGAGGATTGGGTTTCAGTGGTACAGAAACTACCCTCACAGATCGCGTAGATACTCTATTAGCCTTGTTAACCTTCTTTGACTTTCCCGGTGACAAAGGTGAAAGAATGTTTGTCTTGTGATCGCAGTCGAACTAAAACATTTTTTTTATTTGTTGATTCGTTCCGATTTTTACAGGTGCCATGAAATAATGTCCGAAAGGGAGACTAGGCCTCTTAATACATACGTAAGATAATTGGTACATTATATAGTATAATGTAATCGGATGCACCAAATTATGTCGTATGAATTTATCAAGGCAATAGTAGTCGTAAGGTATTGAAATCAAACGCTGAAAGCGCTGAAAGCCTGAGATATGTATGCAGGAGATATCTAACCTGGGCAAAAAAATTTGATGGTCGGATTATCGAAGGTGTCACTTTCTACCCAAATCTACTATCGATTATGCGCATATCTGCCAGTTGTGCGCTAGGGGACACAACCTGTCAACAAAAATTTTCTTTCCGCTTTTGAGCAATTGTAACGATATATTTACATGTATATATCGTTACATATTTTTCACCCGATCAAATTGCTTTGAAGGGATATGATAAAGGGCATCAAGGGATCCTTCATGTGAATTTTGGTTTAATTATGTTCAGTACTTTCTGGGAGAGGATTTTTAAAGTAAAAGTTGACACACGGACGTACGACGGACACAACGTCATGACAAAAGCCCGTTGGCTTTCAGCCAGTGTAGCTAGAGAGAGGGAGAGAGAGGGAGAGAGAGGGGGAATGGAGCGTGTAGCCAGGTTCGAGCTAGGAGGCTCTCGCGTGCGATTCGAGTATTCTACCAAACAGACCAATTTCGTTATGTTAATATGCGCTTTATAATCTCCAGATAAAGAGAGCGAGAGAGGGCGGGCGGTCGTTTTCCAGGTCAACATGATTATGTACACCTCTAAAGAGCGATATGTATACGTTGTATCCTTTGGGTACAATTCGGAGGTAAAAATATATAGACACAAAGTCCGAGCACGACCAAACTGTTTTCAGAAAGTGCGAATATGATTCTATGAATGACCAATTAATTTGATAAACAAAACATTCCAATCGTGTGTAAAACCGACAGCTTCGCTTATCAGCTTTATACAGCAACTTCGTCTAACCGGACCGTTTTAACATTGTTACTCTAGAATAAGTAATATTATTTTAGTATGAAACAAACACCTTAATTTTTCTTAACAATATGATATGATTATACATGTATATGTTTGATAATGTGCAACATATTATATATCTCCTTTCTTTCTTTCCATTCACTCATCAAGTTTTGATAATTTTGCAAATTTTCAGAAATCTCAAACGAAAGTACTGTACATCAAGCCGACAGCTTCCAATGACTCATATCTTGCTTTCGTCCTTCTCGCCTCAATCGGGCGTATTTATACTCTCTGTCATGTAATTCGCCCGGATCCGATCTACTTTCCATGTGGCAGAATGTTATATCTTTTGCGTTAGATGTTTTTACATTTTTACATTAAACTCTGCATGGGTTGAAATTTTACCGTGGTAACTTTAGCCTCAGATTGCTACGCAATCTCAGGCTAAAAATCAAGCCTAAATCTAGCGCAGGCCAACCGGGATAGACATTTCAAAGATGATAATACATCAAGGTGGCATTATATTTGCATACCACGACAATCCGTTGAAAGCGAAAAATATGCCAGCATAGTCATCCCGTGCAGTCTGAACAGTCTCTTTTCCAATGACGGGTCAAGGATAGCGTTGAATTATCTGGATGCCTTCCACCAAAAGATTTTGTACAACTCGTCTACGGGAGATCGCAGACTGACCAGAGTTTTTTACTTTGTGATGTGTAACAGGTTAACTGTCAGACATGACGTGCAAATCGTTAGTGTAAAGGTGGACAAAAAGTGAGTTATCAACAAATGACCTGACATGTCAAATGTGATAAGGTTATTTGTTTAATGTCAAGTTACGCATTAAGTGCCGAGAAACCATTAGATGTTCAAAACGATTAGCTGTCGTACTGTAGTGAGTGTTATCGGCAAAATATCAGCAAGGATTAATCACTTTGTGTACATGTAGGCCTGCCTTTAACTCAGCTACTATATGTAGTAAATGCAGGCATGTTACTTTCGATCAGGAATATTAAGTAGCTATCACCCCACCCGACTGTTGCCCATCTGTTCCCCGCCGTGATCGCACTTTATCATGGTAAATCAGGCAAAGGTAAGGGGTTGAAAAACAAACAAACCAAAATATATAATGAACAAAAATGAAATTGCTAAAAGAATTTGGTTTGAATACGTAACACCGTAAAGTATGACAATCGCATATATTGGACGTAGAGAAATTACGACATGAGCCCTACCACTTCTTTTAGTAAAGTTCTTCTTTGCCTTTTCTAGCAAATTATTTGGCATATACGTGCATTATTGTACATTTTATTAATTCATCCTGAATTGAAGAAATACACTATGAGAAAAAATAAATCAATTCCTGTAAGTTGGCCTGAAATGACAGCTGAAATAAAGCTTGTTAAAATGTGTCAGTTTTACGTAAAAGCTGCGTACGGAATTTATGGTTAACGTAGCCATATACTGAGCTGATATGTATATGGTTATATGACACAACGTCATTTTCCCGATAAAATGACGTAACGACAAAGCTGATTTTGGATGTTTCGTCAAAGGTTGTTTGTATCTAACAAAGCGTAAAGCTATGAGTTAGCCGTGGCACATAACCCTGTATTGGATTCTTGTTCCGTAGAAAAAAAAAAAGAAAAAAAATCACACGTCACTCTACCTTCTGTCTTGAGAAACTTCATCATACTTTAACATTATATTCTTAATTTCTTGTGTTATAGTAATGGCATTCTGGCAAAAATTCGTTGTAGCTTTAGTTTTAAATAGACAAACAAAGAAAGAAGAATCATACCAACATTTTATTTACTTGTTTCTTTCTCAACCAAATTCAAAAGGTGTTCAATTCTGGCGTCATAAAATATTAGCATTATTTGAAAAACACGCATATGTGTTTTTCCTACCAAGCACAACTACATTGGGAAAAAATGTAATGGCATGATATTCTTTTAAATCCAAATATAAATAAATAAATAAAAAAAAATAAGAGACTTACTTGAAAGTTTTGTTTGAAAACCGCTCCAGTTCCAGTAAAAAGCGACCAATAAGAACAAACTAAATGTGCCTCTTTGGTCTTGTGTTCGGAATCATGGTTTTCCATCGGATGTGAATTGCACTTCCGGTCACGTGAGAATCGGTACTTCCGGATCACAATCAATCGTTAGAAGTCTTGAAATGTAATTCCTTTCTATAATTTATAATTTATTGAAACACATTTTTTACACAAAAGAAAATGTCAAGAGCTATTTAAATACCATGAATGTCTTATCTCTTTTATATGGTCGTTTTATAAATATTATACACCAATTTCATTCATCGAATGCGAGTTCGATTTGACCTGCCAAAAGAAATGTAAACAACCTTGACACTAGAAAAGCACGTCTTACGATCTTAATAACATTGCCGGTGTTATACGGTTATAGATGTACAAATTCTAGTTAGTGATCAAAGGTCAATTTTGTTTATACCTGTATAGACAAAATTGACCATTGATCACTCACTATAACTGTCTATAGATGTACAAGTTCTAGTAAGGGATCAAAGGTCAATTTTGTCTATACCTGTATAGACAAAATTGACCATTGATCACTCACTATAACTGTCTATAGATGTACAGGTTTTAGTGAGTGATCAAAGGTCAATTTTATATAGACAAAATTGACCTTTGATCACTCACTATAACTGTCTATAGATGTACAGGTTATAGTGAGTGATCAAAGGTCAATTTTGTCTATACCTGTATAGACAAAATTGACATTTGATCACTCACAATAACTTGTACATCTTTATACTCGTCCAAACTGATGTGTCGGTGTTTTGAAAGCCTTTTGATGATGACGGTACAGTTCTTCTTCGGGGTCTACTACTTGTGTGGTAGCGATTTCGCGTCATATTTCAAAATTTCACGTAAATCTATCGTTTGTTAACCCTTTAGAAGACATTACATTTTTGGAAAGTTCCAATTTGAAGTCAGTTGCATAATAGATTTCGAAGTAATTTTGAATTTGAAAATTAGTGTAAAGTGGGATAAGAAAACATTGTGAGGGAAGGAGAACTGCTTGTAGCATTTTTTCTTGATTTATTTTCCTTCAGTACGTCAATTCATCTCCTTCGAAACCGAAATGCACCTAGATTCGATATTTGACACGTTGCATCTCTAACATGTCCGCTACCTAAATACTAAAAAATATTGCTCTAACTTGAAAATTAGCCTTATATTGTGCGATCTCTGATATTAAATAGTAACAGAAAGAAAATGTTAAAAACTCTCTTCTCCCAAACTGACAGGCCTTTAGCATTTATATGTGGTATAAGATATCACCTAATGGCCCTCTACCATAATACTTCCAATGGTTGTCCTATCTTGAAAATTAGTCCTTTAATGTGGGATCCTGGATTTTACTAAGAAAAAAAAAATAAAGAAATCTTAAAATATCTACTTGTCAAAAACTGAAACGATATTTTGCATGGTTCGTCAACTAAAGGCCGTCTATCATAACTCTTAAGATTTCTATGCACCCGCTTTCGGGATTATGTGGGAATAGATTAACTGGTTAAAGCATTTCACAAATCGTCATAAAATTTTATCTGAAAGAACCGCTTTACCTCAACCCATGACTGTCTGCTTTTAACTTTCTTTATAAACGCCGTGACTCAAATTAAAATAAGATTATTCAGCATGGCTGACAATTAGAAATTCCGATCTCACGGTCGCAATAAACTATAAGTAGAATACAGGCAAGAACGTCTTGTAATTTACCAATCGCTGGCCCCGCAGACTAACTTCATTTGCCACGCCCATTCACTCCGACAGTAAGTTCCGCTTCGATTTCGAACGGCGTTATTTTGCAAAAGCTATGGTCATTAGCATATAACAATAAAGTTAAATCAATGAAAGACGGCCTTATTCAAGCTGTAGTAACGACGTTCAAGTCGTTAAACCAACAAAAATGTTTCAAACAAGTGGCGGCTGATGACCGAGTTAAAGTTTCAATTCCGGGCTGAATACATAATTTGATTGGTCGATATATTCCTTTATTGACAGCCGCGATTGGTCAATTAACTCATCCAAATCATCTAAACATTCTTCAACTTCATTCGTCCGCCGTCATAGCGCAGTTGGTAGCGCACCAGACTCCCAATTTTCAATTATAGGATGCCATGAGTTCGATCCCCGGCGACAGCACATATCCTCTCCGCATCTGTCTCTTACGAATGGTTGGATAATCGTAAACATAAGCGGGGCAGCAGCTGGAGGCAAGGAAAGGATGTAGTGGTATAGTACTGGTGTGAGATATACCAGAAATCAATTGTTAGGAGCTCCAGCCGCCGCGATATGATTGAAATACTGTAAAAAGTGGTGTTAACCCCATTCAATCAATCGATCAATCAATCAATAAACTTCATACAGTTCGCTCAATCATTTCAAATTTTCGTTTGCTTTCCTAGATTTGGACGTATTTGATTGGTCCGACATCACATGCAAATGCATTTATAGCTCAAATACACATAAACATTATTTCATCATTGAAAGGATGTTAATGTAATTGCAAATAATTCCTTTCATTCCAAACGACCGTTGCGTTCAAAAACGCTTATTCTGCTCATTCAGTTTCATTCCAATTTAAATCATTCAAAACCCATTTATTTTGTCAATCAACCCTTTCCCACACAATAACATTTTAGACAAGTCTAAATCAAAAGAAGTTGCAAACGACAATTCCAAGTTGATGGATTTTTTTTTTTTTTTTTTTTTTTTTTTTTTGTCTTTTTGCACAGAAAACATCGTGGACAGTGCAGAAATTGCTTTATACAAGCAATTACTTCATTTTCCACAATGTTTTCCAAAGTCTTTTCTGGAAGGGCGTATAAAGTAGGGGCTGTCTGGAATGGGTTAAGGGATCGCTGACCACGCCCACTGAGATCCGACAGAAAGTTTCACTTCTATTTTGAAAGTTTGCAACATAATTTACAAAATAAGTAACCAGTAGCATGTAACGAAGAAGTAAAATGCTTTGTTGGCGGCGTAGACGTCGAAACTACATTTTGATTAATATATAGTTACTATATATTAGTCGCCAAAACCACAAAAAAATGTTTACATCAATGTCGACCAATGTTGGAGTTCAAAGTTCACTCCCTGTCTAAAAGAATGAATTGATTGGTCTATGAGTACTTTGATTGACAGCCGCTGCCAGTCAATTTCAGTAGCTGTACCACTCCCTTCAAATGGTGATTTAAAGAAAAAAATGGTTTTAATAGGTTGTAATCTACATTAGCCGCGTGTACAATAAAAGGGATGTAATAGACATATTAACAACCTTGTAAAAATATCATGATCAATCAAACGGTATTGATTTCTACGGTTTTCCCTTTCCCTGCTCCTTCTATCAAAGATGCTAGATATGTATGTCACGGGCTACAATATGTTATTTTCATCATTTCCCTTAAAGTGATTTCGTTAATAATGAAATTAAAAGCAACATTCTGATTTCACATTCTTGTTTCATATAATTCTGAAAGTACTACTATTTAGCATGTTTATTCTTGCAACTATTGATATGATATTATCCAAATTTATTTAGCTATTTTGATTATATCTGTAAGTTATTCTTAGTGGATTAGAAAACTTGGCGTAAGGTTGTGAGAGTGAGTTATTCTTTTAAGTAAATAATGATGTATGGGGCGATGTTTTATGACGGAGTTTCTAACCCAGAATGCAATACTTATATGTGCACACTAATTACTACTACTACTGACGTAATGATTTGTTTATACAATCAAGTCCTATTTAGTCTTTTATTGCATTGTATATCATATAGAGTAACAAGTATTATGAATACACTAGCGCGCGAGCGCAAAACTCACCTAACTTTATGATTATATGTAAGACCAAACAGTGAAATGGCAATTAAACGCTAAACTCATTTATGTAGATTTACATGGACCAAGATTGAACGTTTATTTATTTATTTTTTTTTATCCCAGATAAAAACTAAATGTTGCTTAATTATTAAAAAAGAAATCTTAAAAAAATCGCCTTTTTGACATTAAATCTCATGCGATGAAAAGGGTGCAAACTGTACTAGTTCAAGTAATAATAAACAAAATTTTACACAAATCCTAAATAGGCAAAATGAACTTAAACGCATGGCTAATGCATGTCTATGCATACTTAATCGGGGATAAAAAATTTACTTGTTTACAAACAAAAACCTTTGAAATCACAACATTGTCGTCTATGTTGTCCTAATCAATAGGTGTCTATCGGTAACTTATTACGTGCTCTCATTATGTAAGCTACAAACCATTTAACTTTTTAATCTATACTATGTCAGCGTAGATGCAAGTAGGTCTCCGCAAGGACACACATTATCGCCGCTGTATTATACACGCATGTCCGTTTTTCACAGTCACCAATGACAAAGATATATGCCACAACTGAACGCTTTTTGTCCCAAATAATTCCAAATTGTTATATAATTATTAAAACTATTTCTTTAAGAAAATCGAAGTTGAGCGACCATAGCCTCTTAACTATAGGTTAATTAACCCTTTTCCGTACAATCCCTAATTATCACTTCATTGTGATATTATTTTTTAGAAATCATTGTGGAAAAAGAAGAAATTGCTTGTAACAAGCAATTTCTTCTTTTTTCACAATATTTTCTATCATATAGAATGACTACTTTTTTAAATATACTGACTTCCTCATGTCTTCCTCTACCTTTTGAATTTTGCAATTAACATTATAGTGTTAAGCTGTAGTTACGAGGTTTAGGTCGCCCTGCGACGAAATAGCGTTTAATTCATATTATAACATATGAACATACTGACATGTATTCATAGTTTAACACTCATCCAATGGCTATTTTCACAATTAAACGCCCTTTTACCACAAATAATACTAAACGTATGTATACTCTAACATCACTTAGTTTTAATATATGTACTGTACAAAGTGTACCCTTTACATTGGATGTACACGTGATTACAAACTATTTAGGATCGATTTCACTAATTGAATATGATCTATACATCGTGTTTACTTAAATTATTTTGGAATAAGAATATAGTTTCGCTTCGAAGTTAATTTTATACTAAAACAAACTAACAAACAAACAAAGAAGCAACAACAACAAAATACCCCCCCCCCCCCAAAATAACAACAAACAAAAAAAATTAACCTATATGGATCGATTTTACATATTGAATATGATCTAAATTTTGGAATATAGATATAGTTTTGTTTCAAATTAAGTTTTAAACTAAGACAAACCAACCAAGAAACAAAAAAGTAACACAAAATAATACGCCCACGAAAAAAAATAATAAAGTTTCGATATCATATCTTACATATTTGTAGCGTTTATTGAAATACATGGAGTTGGTATAATATTTTATGGTGAAATTTGATTGTTGTTGTTGTTGCTATATCCTGGGTCAAAATCAAATTGTGAAGTAATGAAAGTATTGAGTACATGTATTTGAGGATTTTGTTGTTGTTATTTAGTCATATGTATTTTTTCTTAGCCTGAATAAGATGTAAATTTGGGAATATATTAGAGACATTTTTCAGTCTAATCCAGAGTGCCCTATGATATAAAACGATACCACGAGAAAATCGCTTCAAAATCGGAAAGATGCGTAAACCGATTTATGTTCTGGTATAAAGGATTAAGCGAAATAAAACGTATCCTTGAGTACGACAGGACAATAACGTATGAAAAACTATCATTGTCCTAGCATACCTTACCCTTTCTACAATTTGACATGTGAGTCATGTTTTATGAGAACGGGCACATTCTTAGTTATAAGGTTTCTTGCGATACTAGATGACCGATTATTCCCGGTTTGAAAGAAAAAAAAGGTATCTCTCAAGCTGATTTCACGTATCGCGACTTTTAATTAGTCCTTTCCTGTTTTGCCAAAAATTATACCTGTCCAAATTCAAAGGTTTTGCGGACGACGATTAGAAGTGGGTTAAATTTGAAAAATAAATACTCATAGGGGTAAAAAATATTGTTGAAAATGATGAAACTGCTTGTTTTAAATTCATATGTTACAGGCCATATTTCTTGCAAATTAACGCCTTTTAATATCTTAGTCGAACTTTCTGTTGGAGTTAGTGGGCGGGGCCAGCGGGCGGGGCAGCGATCCATCAATTATTTACAATGGAAAGTTTCCCGCTTAATATCTAATCGAAATAGATCCAACCCATGTCCAAACAACAGAAATTTAGCCTGATCCAAATTGAAGGGAGTTGCAGACAATAATTTAAAGTTCATATAAATTCAGATTTTTTAAACTTTCCACTGTGAAAATATTGTGGAAAATGAAGAAATTGCTTGATACAAGATTTTGTTCTTGTGTCGTCACACCAAATCGTGAGCAAAATAGCATTTCCTCGATTGAAGCGTCTGGCGAATCGTAATTTGACCAACTCCGGTACAACCCTTAGTTTTGGTGCTCCTGGAGAATAATATAGAGAAAAACGTTGTGAGAGAAAGAAACGTTTGCTTGGAAATTTCCCTCCTTCTCACACGGTTTTCTATCCTAATGTTAACTGTTTTCGCCAAGAAGGATACTTTGAAATGTCGTCTGCAACTTTGAATATGGGCTAGTCTAAAACATTGTCGTCTGGTAATAGATTAAACCATCATTTAATAGATTTGATAAAACTATGCGTAAAAATAGAAATTCCCCTTTTTTCCGAATGAAATAGTAGGTATTGAGATCTATATAGTTTTGTCCAATTTCACGTGACCATGTAATTTGGTCGGTCACACGATCAAAAAGTAGAATTGAAAAATTGATCATGAAAACTAAACTTATTCACACTTACATCAAAAGGCCTAGTCAACCTTGAACCGAGTTATATAGTTTTTATTTTGCTTCTTGACCGTCAAACTACAAGGGGCATTTTATTTATAATTGATAACCTTATTGTTCATAAATTTATGTTGTTGTTTTTTTAACTGAAACCACACAGTGATGCTTTCTGACACCAGGTAGAAATTTTAATATGGACAACTTTTTGGGAAAAGGAGAAATTGCTTGTAACAAGCAATTTCTCCTTTTTTTTAAAATATGTTCTATCCTATTTTGCACTTATTTTTCCAATCTAAGGGCAATCTAGAACGCAATCTGCATCTTATTTCGATTTTGACAAGTCTAGAAATGTGATGTCTGGAAATTGGTTCATTCATTTTTTTTTTGGAGATAGCCTGCAGTAATTGTAATACCCTAATGTTGTCGTCGCCGTCACCGCCTGTCTTTATACCTTTACCATTTTCAGTCCCATCTGGCTCAAAGAGAACCCTTGAATTCCTCCGGTAAAAGTAAATAGTTGAAGAAAATATGGTATCCATTAGAGGCCAATAAGGCAGGTTTAAAATATAACAATGTGATAAGTTCTGTTTCAGAAAATCTATGGATTGAAAGATTTCGACCCTGGTACGATTGCACAGACCGCGCGGGCTGACCAGAGTCGATATCTTTTATATTCTTCAGTAGGTTCCTTTTCTGTTAACGGGTCAAAGTAATGTTTATTTTACAGAATTCCCAAACTGTCCTCTGTTTGCATAACAGGCGACAAATGGTAACATCGATAGTATCGTATTTCCCACAAAAATACGTAACAATTGTGCCTTTAGGTATGAAAATGGTAACCCTTACCAATCTATGAATCTTTGGGTTTTTTTGTTGTTTTTTTTTTGTTAAACATTGTGGCTAAACATTGGGAGAGAAAGGGCGTCGAGAGAGAGTGTCTGAAAGAGAGAGAGAGAGAGAGAGAGAGAGAGAGAGAGAGAGAGAGAGAGAGAGAGAGAGAGAGAGACAGAGACAGAGACAGAGACAGAGACAGAGACGGAGAGAGACGGAGAGAGACGGAGAGAGACGGAGAGAGAGAGAGACGGAGAGACAGAGACGGAGAGAGAGAGACAGAGAGACAGAGAGGCAGAAAGAGAGACAGAGAGGCCGAGGGAGAGACAGAGACAGACAGACAGGGAGAGAGACAGAGAGAGGCAGAGAGAGAAAGAGACAGAGAGATACAGAGAGGCAGAAAGAGAGACAGAGAGAGAGAGGCAGAGAGAGAGAGAGAGAGAGAGAGAGAGAGAGGTAGAAAGAGAGACAGAGAGGCCGAGGGAGAGAGAAAGAGACAAAACGAGAGAGACAGGGACAGAGAGATAGAGAGAGGAACAGTGACAGAGAGAGACAAACAGAGACAGGGAGAAAACGCGAGATTTCCAAACACTGGATGTTACAGGATGCTTTTCTTTTGTCAACTATTGTAGTAAGACACAGGAGGATGTGAAACAGAAATTGTTTGTTACGGTTCCACCATTATTTCCATTACAATTAGGTGCTTATTTCATAATCGTGCGATAAGGAGAAAACAGAAAGGTTTGGGGAAAGACCGGGCAAATCCAAAATTGTCATCCAAGTTTGATTTTCCTTTCAAAAGGAGATCGATAGATCGATCAAAAAAGAAATCGATTGCTGATTTAAATAGTCCTCGGATGAATCACCCATGTGCCAGGCATCGATCCCTATCTTGTAAAGACGTTATACAAATTATCAAGCCGGAAAAATCAATCGTATAATTCCATTACTCGTTTGTTTGAATGAGTTTACGCCACTGTTAACAGTATTTCAGCCATATCGCGGCGGCAAATTCCAATACTGGTGGATGTTCAGTAACGATTACGTTTACTGAAATCTTGCATAAAACTATATTACCAGATGACACGATTACGGCTGGTCCAAATGAAGAAGTAGGAGACGACAAATCAATTTTGTCAGCTTTGATAGCTTAAGTTACCAGACAAAATTTTGAGGTCTTCTCAGAGTTCAAACGAGTGCAAACTACCACTGGAGGCTTTAACCACTAAATCCATTGAATGCCTATGCCATAAAAAGTAGTTTTTATGTATTTCATGTATATTGCAAACAATTTTGTAGAGAACGCTTTCAAAAATGGGATTCCCATTCAATCCCCCTTTTTTAGTATCTCAATAAAAATAAACTTTGGAAAACATTGTGGACAATGAAGAAATTGCTTGTAACAAGCAATTTCTTCATTGCCCTCAATGATTTCTATCCTACAAGGGCAATATTTTCTTATTTCCACCAGCTTGAAATTATCTTATACAACTGCTTTCAATTTGAACAGTCTAAGATTTTGTCATACTGGTAATAGTTTAACTCCTGAATTACTTTAACCTCCTTTATGTATCATGATAACCTGTGACAAAGAAGTTTACTAAACAAAACCGTGCTTTGCTAGCTTACAGTACTTGCGTTGCTTTGATTGAATTGAAAGTGTCAAATAGGGTAGAAAATATTGAGATGAAGGAATAATTTCTATTTAAAGCGTATCTTCCTTTTCTCAAATTGTTTCTTCAGCGCTTCCAAAATAGGAAAAACCCTTTCCGACATTTGTCTCCCACCAATGAGAGGATAATCGTAAACCTAAGAGGGATGAACAGCTGGAGTCTTAGAAAGGGTGTAGTGGTAATACTAGTGTGAGAAATGACAGGAATCCAGGGTAAGGTGCTCATGCCGCCGCGATATGACCGAAATGCAGTTAAAAGTGGCGTTCAACCCCAATCAATCAATCAAAATTCAGAGTTATGTGGTGTTGTGTTAAGAAATCGGGTTATCACTTTTTTAGTATGGCGTTTTACTTCAAAGATATAACGGGGGATTGTTTGGTACGGAGTAAGATCGATTTACATTTCATTAAGTGAACAATAAAAGTTTTATTTTCACGAGTGGTGAAGTTGACGAAAACAACCGGACATTTTATTTATTTCTTTTTTCTAACCTTTTTCTGTTTTGTAACATTTTGAACGTGTCTAAATTCAAAAGTTTTGCAGACAAAACATGAAGAAGATTTAAATTGAAAAATAACCTTTCAGCAGGATGGAAAATATTGTGAAAAAATTGGTTTTTACAAGCAATGTCTTCTTTTATGTGACAATGGTTTCTCAATTAAAAAGTCACAAGGAGGCGTAAAACCATGGATTAAACAAGAAAGGGTTTATGCAAAAGAAAATCAATTTATTATTATAATTTGTCCAAAATCTCATAAAGCGCATCACCACGCACATAAATTACATGGCAACATGAACTCGGACATTGTCAGTGTCTCGGGTCCTGCTTCAGAACCTTGGGAAAAAATGAAAGTAGGACTTGATCTTTCCAAGCTTTGATTTTTTAAAAAAATTTTTAATTTCACTGGTTTTTCTGTGAAATTGTCATAGTGATATACCACCGAGAAATATCAATAAATCACCGGAAAGTATTTAAGAATATTTGTTTGTTTGTTTGTTTGTTTGTTTGAATGGGGTTTAATATTTGTTAAAGATGTGATAATAAATCCTACCAAACCATCAGTACACAAGGTTGTTATGTATAAATAACAATTTAATTGATAGTTTCGTTTATAAAAAAACGAGCGTTGATCGAAAAAAAAAAAAATATTCATAGCTCCAGTAACGAAATTTTGAGCATGCAGCTATTTTGTATACTTCCGCACTCAATATTTCAATACAAAAGGTATTATACTTTGTGAAATACTTACTTTCTTTGCTCGATGTCATTAAGTTATAAGAAATGTAGAGAATATTTCATACCTCCGTGAAAACAAAACGTATTCTCTTCATCTATTAACCCTTTCCCGTTTAATCCCTGGATTTTAAGACCCTGTGATTTTATTATTGAGAAAACATTGTAGAAAAAGAAGAAATTGCTTGTTTCAAACAATTTCTTCTTTTTCTTCAATATTTTATACCCTACTAAATGGTTATTTTTCAAATTAAATCCACTTTAAATTTTCGTCTGCAAAACCTTTGAATTTGGACAAGTTTAAAATTTTGAAAAACAGGAAAGGGTTAAATGTAATCTTTATCCAGGGTTGTAAACGAGAACCATTGACGATGGCCCCGCTGGCCCCGCCCACTTAACTCCGAAAGGAATTTCGACTTCGATATTAAGGGGTTTTATTTTTCATAACTCAATTACAGTGGTTGGTGTGCGACCGAAATGTCGTAGCTATAGCTTGAATAAGCTGCACATTCGACGTTTAAGTCACCAAATCGACATAAATTATTCACATTAATACCGACCAATGCCGCGGGAATACGTTAACATATATAAACAAAACCCGAAAACGTTGGTGAAATTGAATTTGACCTCGAAAGAGACAAGCCACTCAACTAAATTATCTTCCTAGACTGTTATAATTTCCCGGTCTGAATTGTTAGTGTTACTTGGCCTTTAATGATCTCTATAGAATTTGGCCGAAATGTTTCAGTTTGGAAGAGAAAGAATGTGGACTATGCCTGATCATACTTCATTCGTCAGGGTCGCAAATTCATTTATAGACACGATTTATTTAATAACCCCTATTCCCCAAGGGAATAATTGATCGAATTCAAAGGGAGATAACGAGTACAATACTTTCCTTTGATTATTCATTAGCTATGCGCGTGCCGAAAGTTACTGTTCTTGAAATATCGATTATAACTCTTAACATTTCGTTCGCTTTGAAAAAGACATTTTAACAACTATTAAGAGCAAGATCAAGCTGCGCCTAGGCTGTAGATTGATATTTCACTACTGCATTTACAGTAAAGTAATAATAATGATAATATTTGAAATGAATAATCCAAAATCGAACGAGAAATCAAGGAAATTCAGCGAATTCATTTTACAGTAAAAGAGTGCAGTGTTGTATCCGCTCTTTTTGACCTTCAAACGCTGAAGCCGACAGCATCTTTATAACAATAGTCTGGGCAGGAAAAAAATAACATGGATTTTTGCTTTAAGATTTTCCTTTTCGGTGCAGGTAGGTTGATTTAGAATGTTAGATTCATTTTATTCAATCGTTATTAATTTTGTGGGTTCATTTTGAAATATCTCACTCTTGTCAATATCTGATGAGCATGTCGATTGCATAAAATCGATGTAGATTTCATGATGATAAGCGGATGGGTAACCATTCTGTTTTGATCATGAAATTGACTCTAGACTAAATTTGTTGAAAGGTCAACCTGAATTCAAATCTTGCACTCAAGGGGGGGGGGGGGGGGATTTGGCTAGCGAGGGGTAGAAAGAAAGACCTAATTTTTTGGGTATATGAACCTTGCCAAAATTGGTCAGCCTCATGCTCATAGCACCCTGAAAAGTTGAATAAAAGCATTTACCCTCTCCTGTTCAAACCCTGGATTTTACGTTGCTCTCATGTAATAATTGAGAAAACATTTTTGGAAAAGAAGAAATTGCTTGTAACAGACAATTTCTCATTTCCCACAATATTTTCTATCCCATAACAAGATCGGATGGTTTCATTTCAGATTTCATCTGAGTTTTAATGTCGTCTGCAACCTAAATCAATATGGACCAGTCCTCAATTAAAAAAACCAAAAAAAAACAGGAAAGGTTTACAAGATAAAACTTTGACCCTTCATATGAAACAGGTATATCGAACTATTTCATAAATAAATATGAGACATTTAACCATCTTGGTATTGCGAAGCCGGAGCATTGGTCCTGATTAGACTGCTCGAAACCTTATCATTTTGACAGGCTTTCTTAATCTAGAAAGACGGTCATTCTGCCCGACTATATTTTCATTTTTGACTGGGGCTGACCTGTGCTATCCCAATCAAATAATCTATTTTTAAATCTATATGCAAACTTTAGTTGATATTTCGTAAAACAAAAAATAATCTACTCATTTCTAAAGGGAACTAGCAGTGATGAGTTATAAAGATAGGTCGCGTAATACAAAACAAGATTTTCCTTGCATCACAAGATTTATATACATCATATAACTGATAATTTCATAAAACCAGCCTCATTCAGAGAAAAAACATGAGATGTTGTAAAAGTGCTGTCGTCGTCTGCATACTTGTCGTCCCCGTCGTCGTTGCCGAGCAAATGAAGGATAATTAACGGATCGCCGACTACGCCCAATGAGCTCCAAACACCAGGTTTCAATTAGATATTAAACGGCGTTATTTAAAAAAAGTTATGCCAAGTAAAATGTTACAAAAATGATTGGTTGGCGACCTAAACGTCACAACTACGGCTTAAATAAGCTGTTGTAAAGATGTTTAAGTTACCGAACCTACTTAACCCTTGTCATTCTGTATAAATTACCTTACTTAATTGCTGTCAAATCAAAGGGCTGAAAGCACTGATAGAACTGATTGATCCAAAATCAATATTTTATTTGAGAAATCAACTTCATGAACAGCTCTGGCAGGAAAAGTACAAGCAGGAGGTGTAGACTAAGATCAGCCTGCACATAAGTGCAGTCTGATCTTAGTCTACACCTCCTGCCAAAGGTGTAGACTAAGATCAGCCTGCACATAAGTGCAGTCTGATCTTAGTCTACACCTCCTGCCAAAACCGGAATATTCCGGGTTCAGCATGACAAGGGTTAACGTAAAAAATGGGTTAGTGTCCGAGATCAGAGTTCACGTCCAGTCTAAATGGATGATTTAATCGTTTGATTGATTCTTTGATTGACAACCGCGATCATTCAATTGCTTGTTTCAGTGCAAGATCGATTTATCTTACATTGAGTAAACATAAACCCTTGTCATGCTGTATTAATTACCTTACTGAATTGCCGTAAATTCAAAGGACTGAAAGCACTGATAGATCTTATTGTTCAATAAGCAATATTTCTTTCAGTAATCGATTTCATAAACAACTCTGGCAGGATAAGTACAAGCAGGAGGTGTGGACCAAGATCAGACTGCACTTATGTGCAGGCTGATCTTGGTCTATACCTCCTGCCAAAACCGGAATATTCCGGGTTCAGCATTACAAGGGTTAAAAGCTGTATTTTCACAAGTGACGAATTAATGTAAAAAGAGACAAAATGTTTCTTTTGGGGGGGGGGGGCAAAAAACCCACAAAAGCGCTTCATTTTGCACGTGAGTTACATGGCAAACTGTTGACGTCCACAGTATTTTTGTTCCCGTGTAGCTGACGTTCGGTAGAGCGCATTGGCCGAAATCAGGGCTAAACCCAACAAAACAGCAAGTTTATCATTTTGATAAATTCACTGTCATCGATTGGTAACCGAGGCGAGCACTCCCGATAATCTTCTGGAGAGCATCTAAACATTGAAATATCTCTAGTACAATTAAATCTTAACCCATAATCAGACGGCTCAATTTTAGACATATCCAAATTGAAATGAGTTGCAGACGAAAATCTGAAGTTAATAGAATTTTGGTGTGTGTGTGTGTGTGTGTGTGTGTGTTTTTTTTTTTTTTTTTGTATATATTTTCCCCCTAACTTTCTGGGTAGAAAACATGGTGAAAATGAAGAAATCGCTTGCATCTTACACCGCGTTTTCTCAATTTTGTTTTCGGAGGGGCGTCAGAAAGCGTCATTGAGTGGTAACGGGTCATGGCATTCATTTGACACTTGGAATATATGTTCTATATCAAAAAGAGCAACCTATTATATCTAAAAAGGTAACCCTACGTTCTTTTTTGTAAAAACTTTTCCCCTTTTCGACTATACCCAAGACTGAGCCGAAGGTGGGACACCTGTAGGCGCTGTTCTTGTTAGTTCTGTTTATCGTCATAATTTCTAGAGAGCTTCAGGCAGATTGAGAAATCTAGACTTCGAAATGGAAAATAAATCGTTATTTGTTTATCAAACCCTATGTTGTTGGTACTAATTAGAATCGTCTCGTCGACACGATTCCAATGAGTACTCACAACATTGGGTTTGGGAGAGAAAAAAGAGTTAGAATTTCATTCCTTCCCTTACCGACAGTTTTGATAATCAAAGCACAGGGGTTAAATGCGTTCAAACGTTCCACACTACATTATAAAGTGTGCATCCTCCGCATTCCACATTTAAAACTAGTAATTTCTCATAAATATGTTTCCCAGAAAGATGTCTTAGAATGTCCTTCTCTTTTACGTGTATGTGATATCGTCGGCGTGAGAGCCAAATGTCGCACCAACGATATCCGTATTTTATACGAAATATCAGCAATGTACTTCAAGCGCTCACTCAAAATTTACTCTATGTTTAATCATAAATGATGATATATCGTGGATGTATCTGAAATGACTTTTGAATGGATTCGAACTATCCGTATGAGCGAGTTTTAAACGGAATGAGCGGTTTGCATAAAATGCAGATATTTATCGCCCTTTATAAAAATGTATGCAATGTGCTATAGATTCCATTGATTTTCGAAAAAAAAATAAATGCGATGTTTCAAACGGCGAAAAATCAAATCGTTGGTTGGCGACCTAAACGTTGTTACTACAGCATGGATAAGCTGTGTTTACGGCGTTTGAGTCGCTTATTTATGAAAATGAATTTAGAGAAAGGTAAGAGTTAGGCTTTTCACTTTTGAGCGTAATGAATGATTTGATTGGTCAATCGGTTTTTACAAGTTGTCTGTCAATTAGTCCAAGTCCAAATCATTAGCTGAATAATTATTGAGAGTTCCTGTGTGTTTTTTCCACGGCCAATACATGTATGTAAAAATGTCCATACCTCTATAGTTGAAGTTTAAGGTTCGTCTATCAAAGACGGGCGTTCTGATTGGTCGAAAAAAATATTCATAAATCCTTGAACAAAATTTTGAGCACGCAGTGATTTTGTATGATTCCGCACAAAATAGTCCCAAACAAAAAGGTATCAATATTTGTTAAGTTTTTGCTTTTTTCGCTCGATGCTATCAAATTATAAGAAATGAAGAGAGTATTTTTTGTTTTCATGGGGGTATGAACCGAAAAACCTAATCACGCTTAAGTATGAATCCGCATCGCGTATTCATACAGTGTGATTAGGTTTTCGGTTCACACCTCCATGAAAACAAAAAAAAAATTCTCTTCATCTCTTAATGGATTTTTTTCGTTTCATTCATTTCTTAATGTTATACGACGGGGACGAGTCTTGGGATTTTCTTACCTTGTTTTTATGTATTTCCAAAAATACGTATGCATTTAGTTTTTCGTTTTGCATTCTTTAAAGTATCGACTTCCTCCATGTCCGAGCCGTAAAGATGCTTGGCTCGTGGAGTGTGATCATGGGCAAGGCGCTTAATAGCCAGCCCCAAAATCCATCCAGCTGTAGAATTGGGTAGCAGTGGGCTCAACCCATTCCCACACAATAATGATTTTTGACGCCCTAGGAAAAAACAGTGGAAAATATTGTTGAAAATGAAGAAATTGCTTGTTACAAGCAATTTCTTCATTATCCACTATGTTTTCTACCACAACACAACAGACAAAGATTTTTAAGATTCCATGTACTATAAACTATCGTGTGCAACATCTTTGAATTTGACAAGTCTAATATTTTGTCAACTTGTAATAGGTTAAATCACTGCCTCTCTTTCATGGACGTGGAAACATGTCGTTTGTGAGTGTTCGAGAGCGACTCTATTTGCTGCAAGCTTTCGTCAGCCGCCGTCATAGCGCAGTTGGTAGCGCGTCGGACTGTCAATCTAGATGTCCCGGGTTCGATCCCCGACGACGGCATTCATCCTTTCCGACTATTTGTCTCTGACCAATGGGTCGATAATCGTAGACCTATGTGGGATAGCAGCTGGGGGCTAGGAAATGATGTAGTGGTAGCACTGGTGTGAGAAATACCAGGATTCCATTGTTAGGTGCTCCAGCCGTCGCGATATAACTGAAAGATTGTTGAAAGCGGCGTAAAACCCCATTCAAACAAACAAATCAAGCTTTCGTCGCAAATCGCACTAAAACAATTTAGTATAAACTAATAACGAGTCCTATTACTTTCATTTTAATTTGTTTCAGTTTAATTTTAAGTTCGTCTTAATTTATTTCTAGTGTTTTTTGCCTTGGCCAATGGAGACGAATCAACATGTGTCGTAGATGAGAAGTCATCGCTCATGGCCTGTTTTAATCCACTCAAAGATGACTTAGATAAAGAAAATCCCGCCGATATAAACACATTTTTATGTGGGTACGTATCTTTAGTTCAAAGCATGTGACGTAAACGAGATGTCGTCGCTAATGGTATGTTTTGATCCAGCGAAAGATGACATATATTAAGAAAAAAGCAGCCGATATAAAGAGATTATTATTCAGAGTCCATAATTGTGCAGTAAAAGAGAAGTCGTCGCTGATTTAAACAGTGTATTATGTGGTAGGCATCTTTCGAAACATGTGACGTACACGAGACGTCAGGACCTATGCTATGTTTTAGCCCACCCGAATACGATTTAAGTGTAGAACAATTGCCGAAATAAGCACGTATTCCGTTGGCTCCGCCAATTGAGTCCAACAGGAACTTCCGCTCCGTTATTTAACGGCTTTAATTTTGCAAAATTTATGACCATTAGCATGAAACAAAAAAGCAGAGTTATTGGTTGGATTATTTGATTGACAGTCGCGGTTGGTTAATTAACCCATTACCACACAATGAAGCTATCTGGTGCCCTTAAGAAATGTCAGTAGACCCCTTTTTTTCAATTTTAGCGCAATTTAAATGAACTGTCGTCTACAACTTTAAATTTTGACTGGTCTAAAATATTGTCGTGTTGTAATTGGTTAATAGACTATTTAATCTTATTCGTGATTTTAACATTACAGAAATCCCCAAAAAGAGCGTGTGGAATGCCTCATCAAAAAGTTTAAAATGTGTCCCCAGTTTAAGGACAAAGCTTTTCTGGACGAATTGAAACACTCTTCCACCGGGTTTCATTCCAAGGATTTATTCTACGTTGATAGCGCAGATTTATTTTGCGGTAAGTATTTTTTTTTGTCTATTTTGTCAAAATATTTACGTGCATTTTCAATATACACGTACGTCGAACTGAAGAGCCCGTATTACTATTCGAGGAGTCTCAAGTTAGTTTGTTTTTGTTTTATTTTTCTTTGTGTGTGTGTGTTTTGTCAAAACACATTCTATTGAAAATGAAATACAATACATTTTTTGCTGCTACATTCTGTCTCAATGGTCAGTCATTTGACCTTTGCCAAGCAAATCGTATGGCCAGTTTCATGTAACAAAAACAACGAAAGTTAAAAAAAACATTGGTTAGCGATTCAAAGGTCGTAACTACAGATTTGATAACCTGTAGTTACATGTACCACGTCTAAGTCGCCAAACAAACAAAGATGCTTCATATAAATGGCAGACAATGTCGGAGTTCAAATTTCATTTCTAAATGAATGATCCGACTGGTCGATTGCCATTTAACTGAGAAATTATCCAAATTTTAAATTTGCATATAAAGCATATTTCGACCGAAACATTACTTTGTTTTTTCCTTTTTTCAGTGTGAGTGTATTTTCTGGGAATTTTAGAGGCAATCGTAGAGTAAAAGTAGAACTAAACACTTTCCCACGCGACAAAAATTTAGATTGATTCAAATTCAGAGAAGTTGTTAATATCAATTTTAGGCTGTCGTAATTCTAAAAAAAATCTTTGCGATTTAAGTCAAAAAACGGTGTTGTTAATTAAGAAATTGCTTATTACAATCAATTTCTTCATTTTCCACAGTGTTTTCTTATGACTGTTTAAAGTGATGCATTACAATGTGTGATTTTGTCGGAATTGGTTAAAGTAAGATTCCAAAATGAAGACGGGTTATGTTTTTAGTTGATTAAACAAGTGTCTTTTTATCCTATCTATGGCCCTGGTCATATAGTGAGATCAATGCCAAAATAAATAACTCTTATCACTATCATTATCAACAGAATGTGAACCAACGACTAAATGCCTCTCTAAAGTAGACACAACCCAGATGGCCATTGAACAAGAGGGGGATGTCGCCTGGAATAAAATGCCCAATACGGACTATATATGCGGGTATGGAAGTTGAATATTTATAATTGTTATATACAAAGTTAGATTAATATGTAATATATACATATAAAAAAGATAAAGGTGAGAATTTTAATCGGAAGTTTGAACAGTCGGTTTGGAGCTCATTTTTACTGATCGCTGACCCCGCCAGATGACTCGGCTGGCCCCGCCCATTAAGCTCCGCCAAGAAGTTTTACTTCCATATTAAACAGCGATATTCTGCAGAATTTGTAGCAAGAACATTGTTTCGAAAAAGTAGAAATGTTGGTATGCGACACAAACGTCATTACTGAAGCTAATTCAAGTTACGTTAAGTTGCCAACCTACAAAAATGCTAAAATTAAATGTTGGCCAATGTCGCAGTTCAAAGTTCACTTGCGGTCTGAAACGAATGAAACGAGTAATTTGGATTGGTGAAATATACTTTTTGATTGACAGCGGCGATTCATCAACTTTTTCAACCATGGTTTTTGCATGTAGAATTAGTTAGCTGTTTATATCAAAATATTCTAGAATAATGACTATGGGGTTGCCACGGCGAAACTCGAAGGGAATTGAGGCCTTTATAGGAGTAGAAAGGTTATCTTTAAACAGCGCCTCTTCTCGGATCGATTGAGAAATTTCAACGAAATTTAACTGGATGTTCATTTGGTACCATTCTTTGATAGATAGTGAAAATAAATAAATAAATGAATAAATGGAATAAAATCCACTAGGAATTTTTGTTTTCACGGCAGCAAAAGTGATATATAAAAGGCTCAAAGCATATGTCCCTAGAACTTTTTTGGAGCACATTTGATATAACTAGCATAGTCCCCAAGGGTAGAGCCCAATAGATGATTTGGCCTAATAGAAATAAAAGGTGATTTATTTGAACGCCGTCTCTACCCAACCCGATCGGAACATTCTAACAAATTTGTTGGGAATGCTTGATAGGCTTTAATCCGTTTGAAATTATGGTTGCCGTGGCATGTTAAGTGAAGTGATAAGATTGAAAAAAAAAACACTTTGAATTATTTTTCTTAACCATAATGCCTAAATTTTGATAATTTGCACGAAGCACATTTTCATTGACCTGTTTATTTTCAAGGATGAAAGAAAAGAACACTTGACTTTGTTGTTTCGAAGCCCGTTTTGTATACAGTAAATCTTGTCTTAAGCGACGTTCAAATAGTGGTCGCGTAGAAGAATTCTCGCCTAATACACTTCTTTTTACAAAAGATACGAAGGAATGATTCGATTGCATACGTAAATTATTACAGGGTTCTTGCTTAATTCTAAGTTGTTGGGACTCATTAGTATCATCTCAATGATTTTAGTTTTTAGCAAATGCCCTCACTTCTTAACCCTTGTCATGCTCAGCCCGGATTATTCCGGTTTTGGCAGGAGGTGTAGGCTAAGATCAGACTGCACCTATGTGCAGGCTGATCTTAGTCTACACCTCCTGCTTGTACTTTTCCTGCTAGAGTTGTTTATGAAGTTGATTTCTAAAAGAAATATTGATTTTTGAACAACAAGTTCTATCAGTGCTTTCAGCCCTTTGATTTGACAGCATTTCAGTAAGGTAATTTATACAGCATGACAAGGGTTAAGATGGATTGCGTGTAAAAATGAATTTCGATTGTGGTCGCTTAATTGACGTGGTCGCTTAATAGAAAAGATCGCGTGGGCAAGAAAGACTTCATGTATATTTCAGTGCTGGTAAGCCCCATCTAGATTGCGTAGGCAAAGCCCTGCCAGAGTGTGATATGTACCTACAATATAAACATAACCAAACCAACAAGGCCAACTATTTTGACGTAACACACATTGAACATGCAGCTATTTACGCAAAGAAACACTGTGGGGATGACCGCGGTAAGTGGTATTTTTCATATATATACAGGATATTGAATGATTTGTTAGGACATATCGAAGTTATTAAACGTGTCGTCTTAAACATATTCCGTATGCAATATGGCGTAAATCTTTGGGATAAATCGATAAATCGATAGAATTCCTGCTCTTTATCGATTCAAGATATTTGTCGAAACATAATATAACAACGGTTGTAAAATGACATCATCACAATCGTTACGTGACGTCATTTTCACGGTAACGAAGATGCGTTACCATAGGCTTCAGCTATTTATACTGTTACATGTATAAGACTAGTGTAATATTACCCATGTCGTAGCAAATACATTTAAACATATTAAACGGGTTATTTCACTCCCGACTCGTACATGTAGGTCTTGTTATAAATCTTTTTATTTAACTGCTCTTAAAGGGAGGTATTGGTGTTTTTTTTTTTTTTTTTTTTTTTTTTTGTTCATGTACTATTTGATTACAATATGCTGAAAGTACCTTTGCGAACATAAGAGGTCTTTTATCTAAATAAACCGGGATATTTCCCTAAACGCATACATAGGCTGTTAATCGATTTTAAGATTACGCGGAGACAGTTGCAATGAAAATGGTGCTTAAAACCGTCCGAATCCCGCATTCAGTTTGAATTCGCTGAAACCAACGTCATCGCTACGTCATCAGGAGTTATGTTCGCTAGGCACTCTTCAATTTTGTGAAGATGGGTACACTTATCGTAGTTTTGCGCTTACCACTTTGGTTGTTTCACTTGACACTTTGTTACTTTCTGTTGACTTTTGGTCATACAAAATGTATAAGGTCATGCGGTATTGACAATCGAATGCTGTGATTTCTCAAAATAGCGTGGAACTCCACTGACTCTTTACGCCCGATTTTGATAGACGAAACTAAATATTAAATTAAATAATTTTGACAGAAATGGAAATTGATACATTTTTTGTACTTAACCTTTCATATCATCCAAGAGAACTTCCCTGGCTTATTGAAATCCTTTATACTGGCCTGTTAACCCTTTCCTGTTTTGCAAAATTTTAGACCTGTCCAAATTCAAAAGTTACGCGGAAGAAAATTAAATTTTGATTTTATTAAAAAAATAACCATTCAGTAGGGCAGAAAAATATTGTAGAAAAAGAAGAAATTGCTTCTCTACAATATTTTTTCAATTATAAATACACAGGGGCGTAAAACCAGGGATTGAACAGGGTTAAATGCATAATCCACATATTCTATGCTTTTGGCTTATACAAGAGAAATCCAGTAATTGCCATTATATAGATTAATAAAATTTACTTGGCCTCTTTCGATAGACTTTGTGTGAAAAATGAGGTATCTCGTCATATTCTATTTTTATAACCAGTCCGATAGGCTCAGTTGGTAGAGAGCTCGACTACAAACCTCGAGATCTCAGGTTCATGCCTTAGTCTGTCTCAGCTAACAAACGAATCGCCTTTCAGATGAGACGTTAAACCGAGGCCCCGTCTGACGTAGCTATACACCGATTACGTAAAAGAGCCAGACGGAGCTCTCAGTAGTTTCATCCTACATCTTTGCACCATCCCATGTAACAACTACATGAAACCGTCTTCTGGGAGCGGCGCCCATATCTGCATGTGCTACGGAAACGACGATAATATGCACTATACACAAAAACACATTTCTAATATGATATTTAGTCCGCTATGTCCTTATTTGCAGTAAAATAAATGGGCATGTTACAGCAGACAGCTAAATCAAGGGGCTTCAAGTAACTGCATAAAGGTGGATAATAAATAAATGGTAAAATTGACCTAGCCTTTTATGATACGCCTTGTGTTGAACATGAGACCTGGGCCCGAAGTTATAAAACTTTTTTCGTACTCAATTGAGAATTTACTCAAACTTTGGGATTAAATAAATGTTGCGTTTCAATGTTAACTGTATAATTTTTGTTATAAATTATAATTTACCAACATAATGTTTCATTTTAACGCATTTGGTGTAGTATTTAAGCCAATTAAATCTTTAATTTCGAATCGAATTTGGAGTAAATTCTCAGTTAAGTACGAAAAAAGTTATATGAGCCTGTGCGTGACATTTCCATCAATTTCGCATGTGCGTGACTCGCACACATTGAGCACCCTGGACAGACATTCGGGGCAGTTAGGATATTCGCTGATTGTTTGAGGAAGCTTTGTGTCAATATCTATCAAAAGACCGCAGAGTGAAGACTCTAATCAGACTGTGCGGATGGACAGGCTATTCTGAGTCTTTACTTGGCGCACATGTGTAATGGTTGGAAATGTCACGCATGCGCTCATATAATCTCGTGCCCTGGCGTCGTGTTCTCATATAACGGTTACCCCGCTATTACGTCTTTTTCATAGAAATAAACGGGCTTGTTACATGTATTTTATTTGACAGCTAAACAAGGACAGCCTAGTAAATGCATAAGAAAGAAAATAAATAAATTCATTCATAAAATTGACTAGGCCTTTTATTATATACCTTATATGGAACGAGGTCTTCCGTCGCGTTTCAATTCAATATTCATGTCGCTATGTTCTCTTTTTTCAGTGAAATACGAAAGCTACAAATGTGCTAACAAAAGGGCTCAATGGCATGCTCTGTCCGAATGTGCGCAGGGTGCCAGACTATACACCAGCGATGAGGACAAGAGTTGCGGGTAAGGGCTACCAGTCTTTGAATTAGCTCATATTTTGACTTAGACCTCAGAAATAATTTAATTTATTTCGGTTGAATATGCAACATGTGGTCAGCGGTGCGCCTGGAATTCGAATCGGCAACCCCCGACATCCGTAAGATTATGGGTCAGCTGTTCTATCCACTGAGGCAACAACGCGAGACCTGATTTTCCAATCGACTGTTAACGCACGTCGCACCTTGCATTGGCTAGATACCCCTACAGGTATCCATGTATATACAATAGTCGAGAAGAGCAACGTGGAGATAGGTTTTTTTTGTGAGATTAGAAATTGGAACCCTCCAAACCCAGTCAATTTTCAAGCACAAGCACAAATATCCGAAAGTTGGCTGTATTCAGTGTCTTGCCGATGGATAAAAACCGGTGAAAATGGAACTCGAGCGAATTGCCTTTTGATCACGAGTCAAGCTCACAAACCACTCGTCAATAAAAAAGCAGTCGGTTTAAGGAAAATATCTGTGCTTTGTGTGTTCTTGAGCGACTCTATAAGCTTAAGTCTTTCATCGCAATTGATGTAAGATGAATTAGTATAAACTTAAGTTGGCGTTAGGTAGGCGTACTGCACGATCTTAAAAGCGGGCCGATGTTTGAGCTAATGACGTAGTAAAGTCGTCATAACAACACCCTCCAAAATGGGAGATGGGAGTGTTCGACGAGACCGGAGTGTAACGACGCCTACTAGGAAACTCAACGTCGGACCGAGTTGAAAATGCACTTTCCCATTGAAAAAATAGTTCTGGAAAATAATATGGATCATGAAGAAATTGCTTATAACAAGCAATTTCTGCATTTTCCACATTATTTTCCGCCCAGAGAGATACATATCTTAAAAGCTTTAACAATTTGAAAATGTCGTCTGCAGCTCCATTCAACTTAGATTGGTATATAATTTCACTGTGTGGGAAAACATTAAGTTTGAAAGGGGTACGTTTATCTTGTATTACTGAATTCCAGACTTCGGCGATGTATCGATATCAACTTTGCGACCTGCACGCCCGAAGAGATCGCATATTTCGTGGACGGGATCAACGTATTCAGCGAATACAAGGTCAACATGCAGCCGTGTTCAACAGCCACCACAGTTTTAGCTACACTAGCAACTCTTTTAATGGCATTCTTCCTGACTTTGGCTTTGTAAAGATTTATTCTATTTGACTGATTGCTGGCCACGCCCACAGACCTCCGACAATGCAGTTTGTCTGAGATACCAATCGATATAAGTTTGTAGAATATTTGGTCGGAGAAAATGAAACTATAATCAATTAGATACATGTAATTAGTGGGCGACTTAAACGTCATAACTACAGCTTGAATAAGCTGTATTGGCGACACTTAAGTCCCAAACAAAGGAAATCAATTCATTTGTTAGAGGTCAACTAGTCACTTTTAATCTAAATGAATGAATTTGATTGGTCAATCGATATTTTGATCCACAGCGGCTATCAGTCAAATACGAAAGACCAGCGGTGATTGAATAAGTTAAAAAAAATACAAACGTGTTAATTTTGAAGTGTAAATGTGAAGTGTAAAGTTTGAATTGTGAAGTTTGAGGTGTGAGGTCTGAAGTGAGATGTGAGAAGTACTAATTATGAAGTGCGAGTTTGAAGGACGAAGTTTGAATAATAAGAAGTTATTCCGCGTGATTTAGTTGCATGTCTGATCGTTCACACTTTACATTTCAAACTTCACACCTCAAACTTCACATGTCATACTTCACATTCTACCCTTCCAACTGATGAAGTGTCAACTGGTCTTTCTCAGAAAAAGCTCTTCTCGTTTGCGTTTTGCTGTAAAATAAGCAAGCACGTTGGGCCTGCCAAATATCGCAGCTACAGCTTGATTCAAGCTGCTTGTTAAGAGGTTTTAGAATGAAACCGATGATTTATTGGCGGTCCTGTGGGCTTTTGCTCTGAAGAGGACATGTCTGCTATTATTACAACTACATCTTCAAGACATTAACCCATTACAACACAGCCAACTGTTAAACTGGTCCAATTTGAAAAAAAGTTGCAGACGTCTATTCAAAGTTTATTGAGATTTTAGTGTGTTTTTTCAACTTTCTGGGTAGAAAACATTGTGTAAAATGAAGAGAAATATCTTCATTTTACACAATGTGTTGCCATTTTTTTTTCTTAAGAGTTAAAGTATGACACTGAAACTACGTTAAACTATGCATTATTTCTAGTTAGAAAATCTGATGCCTTTCTGTTTTGTAAATGGCATGATTTTTACCTCTTATCCAGTACTCATTGATATCGTCTTTGGGCGTGCAAAATTTCGTAGCTACAGCTTTACTCAAGCTGTAATTACGACATTTCGTAAGCCCAAATGCGATATGACACCCCAGACCCTGAAGAATGACTTTGATAACAAAAATCGGCCATATCAGTCAATAAGGTATGAATGTTATATTATATTTATGTTATTACTTTAAGCATATCGTGTTGTTATATTTATGTTATTACTCTAAGCATATCGTGTTGTATAATAATAAGAGAGTATGATAAATATTAAGAGTTAAAAGAGATAGAGAAAAAGAAATGGAAAAAAGAAAGAGAGAAATAAAGACAGAGACACACAGACAGCGGCAGAGCGAATTAGAGAGGGCGACAGGGAGAGACAATGAGAGAGAGAAATAGAGGAGAGAGAGAGAGGGGGTGAGAGATACAGAGATAGATTGACAAAGAGGGAGAGAGACTCACTAAGAGAGAACGACAGAAAGAGAAGGGGGAAACAGAGAGGGAGAGAAGGGAGAGAGAGAAGAAGAAGGGAGAGAGGGGAGGGAGAGTGACAGAGAGGGAGAGAGACACAGAGAGAGACAGACAGACAGAGAGACAGGCAGAGAGAGAATCGAGGAGATTATAAAAGTCAGTTGGAAATGTTTGAGGGTTTTTAACTTATTGTATTTTTACTTTGGTCCACTATTAGACGAGTTATTGCAACATTTTGTAAGTTGTACAAGTATGAAAGTAGTTGTTTAGCAGTAATTTAATGAATTGTTTCGTGTGTTTGTAATTTTATAATAGCCGTTGATATTGTCGTTTCGTCGTCGGTAAACCAACATATTGTTGGTGCGCGAGCAAAATGTCGTAACTACAGCTTTATTGATTGATTGATATGCTTCACATCCTATAGCGTATTGTTATTTATGTTAGCTTACTCAAATTAGTTTTGTTCATTTTTTCTTCCATTCTTATAATTTAGCGCAAAAAAATTGTTAAAACAAACGGAAAAAAATATTGTATTGTATATAAGCGGCACCCAACACGTAAAAAGGTATTTCCTATGAAGGAGAAAAAAGTACCGATCCAGACAAGGTTGCATGAATTATGCAGTCTGGCCAGGGTCGAAACTTTTACCTTTTAACCCTTGTCATGCTGATCCCGGAATAATCTTATTTCTACAATATTTGTGGCAGGTGTGTAGACTTAGCTCAGCCTACACAGACGTGCAGTCTGATCTTAGTCTACACCACCTTCATGTTCTTTTAGTTTTTGGGGAAACATTGAACACAAAGTAAACCTAAATTAGACAAAAAAATAAATTTTGTGAAGAAAGGATCAATATTCCACTGGGCAAGAGTTAATAGACAGTCTAGAATCTGACAACTAGCCCTCACCATTCATTCTGATGAATACTCACAACAAGTTTCATTGTGATGATTAAATGTCATAAACTATTATGTAAGAAAAAATCTTTAAAAAAAAAATATGGCAATCCGTCACTGAGAAGAAAAAATGTGACGGTTGTTCACCACAAGTACATATTAGAATTCTGAAAGTTTTAAACAGTTTGTAAAACCGTGGTAAGCTATGAAATTCGCCATGCATTGCGCCATTACGTGCGTATGCATTCTATTCATAAATTGCAAACTGCTTTTATTTACGGGATGTGGTATTTATTTAAATCTTTTTTGTTGTTGTTGTTTTGAATGGGGTTTTACGCCGCTTTCAACAATCTTTCAGTTATATCGCGGCGGCTGGAGCACCTAACAATGGAATCCTGGTATTTCTCACACCAGTACTACCATCACATCCTTTCCTAGCCTCCAGCTGCTACCCCACATAGGTCTACGATTATCAACCCATTGGTGAGAGACAAATAGTAGGAAAGGATGAGTGCCGCCGTCCGGGAACGAACCAGGGACCTCTAGATTGACAGTCCGACGCGCTACCAACTGCGCTATGACGGCGGCTCTTATTTAAATCTAAAGCATTTTCTAAATACCATGTAAAGGTGAGTGGCTCGTCGTTTTAGCTGATAAATCATGTCTAGCGTGAAATATAGCACGGCTTCGATTCCAAATATACAGCTTTATGTATATTTCAAATTAATATCAGAAGAAACTTGATCGGTGATTTCGTTCATTCCGAATTCATTTATTTGTAATAATTACATTGTGAAGATTTAGCGTCACAATGGGGGGTTGCGGTTAGCAATCAGATGACTGATAGATTTTCTGAATTGTAAAAAACAGACATAGTGTCTCTAATTGACTTCTGGTAATTTTTTCCCCTTTTCACGTATATTTGTTTCTCGGAACCTCCTCAGGGGTATCTTTTTGCAATACGGGTTATAATCTGAGTAAATTGGAAATATCTTCAAGAAATCGCATAAAAAATTCTAGAAGTCTACCTAGTACTCTATAGCATACAGATAGCTCCAAAACATCAACAATTACAACAACAACTAATTTCAACAACAACAGCAGCAACAATTACAATAAGATTATTCACTCAGTATAGATTGTTTTAATACATTGCATGTAAATCTTAAATAAATTGTGTCACTTTTTCAATGTCGTTTTTCCTCATTTCTTGAACCCCCATTTTAAAAACCTCAACACTACATGTATCTTTAACAAATATGTAAATAAGTGTTAATCCAAGCCAGCGAAAGAGATGTGCAGTCTTGCTAGTCCTTGTATTTTTTGTCGTTTACAGAAAGTAAAATTCAAAGCGAAGCGTCAAAGATACGTTACATAAATTCTCAACATGGAGAGTCACGTCGCAGTTGACCAATCGCGGATGTCAATCAAATAATCAGTCGACCAATGAATCATTCATTCAGCCTGGAAGTTAACTTTGAACGACACTATCTATGTGAATCATTGTTGATGGTTTGTCGACTAGAGCTTGAAAGGGCTTTAGTTATGTTGTTTTGGTCTCCAACCAACCATTCTACTTTTTTGTTACATGCTACTGTCCAAAATCTTTGCAAAATAACGCCGTTTAAAAATCGAAGCAGAACTCCTTATCGCAGTCATTTGGCGCTTTAACGAGGTCTACCGATGTCGGAGTTCAAACTTCACTCCGGGTCTAAATGGATGAGTAGCTGGATGCTAGGAAAGGATGTAGTGGTAGTACTGGTGTGTAAAATACCAGGAATCCATGGTTAGGTTCCCAAATCGCCGCGACATGACAGAAATACTATTAAACCTCATTCAATAAATCAATCAATCAACCGGTCTAAATGAATTATTTAATTTGTCGACCTTTTCTTTAATTAACAGCCACGATAGACCAATCACCTTACCGCCTCTATCAATAAAGAAGAAAGACTGACCAATATAATTAATTATTTAGACCGGAAGTAAATAACGATTTAAGAATTTATGCCATATATTATTCATGATCGCTAAACGTCTTGAATACCGTAACTACAGCGCAGTTACAACGTATGGTCAGCAACCAACGCCTTCCTTTTTGTTCTAGGTTCCTGAACATAAACAAAAAGCAAGTTGTGGTTTGGCCTACACAAAAATACAAAATGCATAACTTTTAAGTGAAAGGGCAAATATACACTACTTAGAAAAAGTAATATTAGAGTTGGTCATTTTTACGGCTTGATCCACGCAGATTCATTGCAATCTGCAAGCAGAGTTGTCGTTCGTTACTCTCAGCATACATCTCTGTAATGGGCTAAATGACAAGATTCTTGTAAAACCGAGTAATGGAAGATACATTATTGTTCTTTTGATTTGCGAGAAAGAAAATAGTATGCACATGAAGAATATGAATCACTATACAATATTGGCTGACTATTTACTGAACCCCTCACAGAGGTGAATGGGAATGAGACGGGGGCAAAAGAGAGTGTGTACATTGATTGGCGTGGTCGAATTATATATGACACCTATACCACGGAAGGCACGTGCTGGCTCTCTCTGAATATCAATGCAGTAAGACGTACATGTACTTGTTTTATAGCACCGAACGTCCATAACGAAGGCAATATATACGTTGCGTAAAACAAACAAATCTCAAAAGGTATGACAAACAATTCAGCTTATTTTTATCATGGAAATGACTTTAGCTTAAACATAATCAAAAGAAGCAAAAATGATTCATTTTTTCAAATCGTTTTTAGCTAGCAAAGCGTCAGCTTTGATAGCTTAAGTTAAAAGACAAAATTCTGAGGTCTTCTCTGAGTTCAACTAGTGCATACTGCCACTGGAGGCTTAACCACTAAATCCACCTAACGCTACACCATAAAAAGGAGCTCTTATATAGTTCAGGAATATTGCAAACTCTGCAAGTGATCTGTATGGCCACATGAATTAACTTTATTCAAATTGTAGACAACTCCTCTAAAAGCATGCTATTTAACCCAATCCAACTCAATCGCGCCTTTGAAACATCTCAAGAAAATAGCTTTGGAAACATTGTGGACAATGAAGTAATTGCTTGTAACAAGCAATTTCTTCATGTCCACACTGTTTCCTACCCTACAAGACAAAGGTTTTCTTATTCCGCTAATCATGATAACCTTTGACAAAGAATATTACCTAATAAAAGCATGCTTTGTTAGCTTGCAGTACTTTCAGTACTTTGATTTATATTTATACAGTCGCCGTCATAGCGCGGTCAAGTCATCCTTTAAATTTTCCTTGATAACGTTCTAAAGTTCACAGTTTTCATTCGATTCTCTTCAAACATTCACGGAAAAATTCAACCATCATAAGGATTGTTCATTTCGATATTGGGTTCGAGCCGTCAGGAATCACGGGAAAAGGGGCCTTATGAAAATGCAATTAAAAAATTCTCTTTAAAATTCTACAGTTCTCAGTTTCATCAAACGTACACAGAATGATTGTCCCATCATAAGGATCGTTCCTCTGAAAAACGCCTCTGATCCGTCTAGAAACACGCGGAAGAGGGGCTTTTTTTACAATTGAATTTTAAAAAACCTTCGTACATGCAATAAAGTAGACAGTATTCATCGGATTCTCTTTAAACTTTCACAGCATAATTATACCATCATACGGACCGTTTCCTTCGAAATCGGGTCAGATCCGTAAAGTAACACGGGAAAAGGAGACCTATGAAAATTTAATAAAGAAATCTTCGTTAACGCAATAAAGCCCACAGTTATGATCGGATTTCGTTAAAACTTTCACTCAATAATTCTACCATCATAAGGATCGTTCATATCCAAATTTGGCCCGATCCATCAGGAATCACGGGAAAGGGGGTCTTATGTAAATTCAATTTTAAAAATCCTTGTTTTCACAATAAAGTCCCCAGTTTTCATTGCATTCTATCCAGACTCGCACAGAATGTTTGTTCCTTTCTAAATTTGGTCTGATTTGTCAGGTATCACGGGAAAGGGGGCCTTATGAATATTTTATTACGAAATACTAGTTAACACAATAATGTTCTCAATCATTATCAGATTCTCTGCAAACTTTGATAAAATGTTTATACCATTGATTTTATCGATCTTTTAAACTGGTTCTGACTTGAAGTGTTTCACAGGAAAATAGGCCTTATGTTTTTGTTGTTGTTGCTTTTTTTTTGGGGGGGGTCTTTTTTTACAAAAATATCTTGTTAACACAATTCAGTATAGTTATTTGATTCACTTTATACTTTCACAGAATGATTGTACCGTCATAAGCATTGCTCGTTTTTGAAATTTGGTTATTCTGATCAATCGTATATAATGGGAGAAGGCACCTCGTGGCAATTTTGTTACAAAATCTTTGTGAACATAATCAAATGAACCGTTTTCGTCGATTTCTCTTCATCTTTCACAGAGTAATCAAATAAGCTTCAAGATTGAATCTTTTGAAAGTGGGTAAGGCCAATAAAGTATGACTAGAAAGTGGACCTTCTGAGACCTTTAATTGAAATATCCTCGTTAACACAATAAAGTTCACAGTTTTTATCGGATTCTCCTCAGAGATGCATAGAATAATTGTGGCACCGGAAACACAGGAAAATGGTCTTACCGATTATTACTCAAAACGCTTTCTTTTATGCGATGAAGTCCAAATTAAATTAATTTCGGATTGTCTTTAAAATTTAACAGGACGATTGTAGGGACGCAAGGAAAGTTCATATCGGAAATGAAGTGAATCCATCAGTAAACGCGGGATAACGGGCCTTATGGATTGTTACTTAAGATGATAAAGGGGATAAGGTCCAATTATTATTTTCATTTTATGCATTCTTATTACAGCGATTAACTTCCTTAATTATTAGATTACTTTAAGGGGAAACTTGATAACCAGTAGAGCGGCTCAGGCCCTCTTGTTTATATTTAGCTCGGCTGTTTTCGGAGAAAATCCGAGGTATTGCTAAGGCTTGGTCGTCGTCTGCGTCCGCGTCGTCCGAAAACTTTGATATTTTATAGTATCTCTGCATGATAATACTGAACATACTCACTTGAGACTCGGAATACATTACTACTACCAAAAGAGCAATCTATACAGACAAGGGGGATAAATCTAAATTCATTTTTAAGAAGTCATGCCCCCTTTTCGACTTAGAAATTTTAACCACTGTTAAGCACTTGAATAGTCAAACGTTGGTATCTGCATGCGGACCTCATGTTTTATTAAAATCTGATACAAAGTGGTCGTTTCAGCTGTTAGTGAGTTTTCTGTTACTCATCCCGATCTTTGCAGATTTTATCATGTTTCTGCTATGAATTGCCAGATCGCCGCAAAAAGTCGATTGACCGGACAAAATCATCTTTTTAGACTTGAAGTGCAATTTTAGCCTTAATTATTTACGTTCATGGGCGATTAGCATAATAACGTCACTCGTTTAGAAACACCTTAATTATAAGGACATTTTAATTGACCGGTCGCGGTTGTCAATCAAGGAATCAATCGACTAATCAAACCTTTTATTCAGCCCGGACCTGAGCTTTCAACTCCGCATTTGCCGGCATTTTTATTAACCTCTTCTATTAATTTGGCGACTTAAACGTCGCAACTACAGCTTTTTCAAGCTGCAGTTACGACGTTTAGGTCGTCAACAAGCTATTTTACTTTTTGTAACATGCAGCTGGCTATTATGAATTTTGCAAAATAACGTCGTTAAAAATTGAAGCGGAACTTCCTGTTGGAGTTAATGGGCGATGCCAGAGATTGGTCAATGATGCGATTTGTATTATCCGATTGGCGATTACCGCGGCAAACCTTCACTTCAGTAACGAAACACAAATCGGTGTCAAATCTCTTCAGAATCACAAAAAAATGATCATTTGATGAGCATTTCATCAAAATCAGTGCCTGCTCAGCAAACCGACCACCATCCTGCCGAAAGCCGGCCCGCTCGCTCGCCGCCTCTCAACGCCGACGTTCACAAATCTCTCAACCCGATTTTTATTCAGAGAACCTGATTAAAAAGCACGTCGTAGCATTTTTCATTTTTTCCCCCGACATTTTCTCCCAAACAAAATTATTTAAAAGTAGCTCGATTACAAAAAAGATAGCTCTTCTGCGCCTCGAACTCTAGATTTGAAGATCATTTGGATTAAGCTCTGTCATCATTGAATTTCTTAGATTCTAAGGCTACTAGATCTACCCCTAGATCTTGCCTATCATTGCTAGATCTCTCAGACAGCAGGCTGAATGCACTAGTGGGTCTATTCATTTATTAATCCGTTTGCAATAATTAAACTGTAAATTGTTGACTTGTAAACGACATAAAATGAAATGTCGAAAAAAAAAAAAAAAAAAAAAAAAAAAAAACAAGAGGGCCAGAATGGCCCTAAAATCGCTCACCTGACTAATGTAAGATGAATCAAAATTTTGCCAACACTTTTGAAAAGGGTCACCCAAGGAATATTCATTTAAGTTTAGTTGAAATTGGCCCAATGGTTACTGAGGAGATGGTTAAAAAAATTCAAAGTAAAAAAACTGCCCCGCCCTGCCACGCCCATATTTGGGCGTAAATCAATATTCTGCAAACACCTTTTGAATAGTGTCACCAAAGGAACATTCATGCCAAGTTTTGTTGAAATTGGCCCAATGCTTAATGAGGAGAAGAAATTTAAAGATTTCTAAATAAAAATCGGCCATGCCCAAATTTGGGCGTCAATCAAATTTCCTAGACACGATTTGAAAAGGGTCACTCAAGGAACATTCATGCCAAGTTTGGTTGAAATTGGCCCAATGGTTACTGAGGAGAAAATGTTTAAAGATTTATAAGTCAAAAACTGCCCCACCCTTCCAAACCCTTATTTGGGCACCAATCAAATTTCTAGAACAACTTTTGAAAAGGGTCACCCAAGGAACATTCATGCCAAGTTTGGTTGAAATTGGCCAAATGCTTACTGAGGAGAAGATGTTTAAAGATTTCAAAGTCAAAAACTGCCACGCCCTGCCACGCCCATATTTTGGCATAAATCGAAATTCCAGGAACAACTTTTGAAAGGGGTCACCCAAGGAAAATTCATGCAAAGTTTGGTTGAAATTGGCCCAAAGGTTACTGAGGAGAAGATGTTTAAAGATTTCAAAGTTAAAAAAACTGCCACGCCCATATTTGCGCATAAATCAAAATTTCGCGAACAACTTTTAAAAGGGTCATCCAAGGAACATTCATACCAAATTTGGTTGAAATTGGCCCAATAGTTACTGGGGAGGTTATGTTTTAAGATTTATAAGTCAAAAACTGCCACGCCCATATTTGGGCGTGAAACAAAATTCACGCCCAGAAAGAAAAGGGTAACCCAAGGAACATTCATGCCAAGTTTGGTTGAAATTGGCCAAATGCTTACTGAGGAGAAGATGTTTAAAGATTTCAAAGTCAAAAACTGCCAGGCACGGCCACGCCCATATTTGGGCATAAATCAAAATTCTGCGAACAACTTTTTAAAGAGGGTCACCCAAGGAACATTCATGCCAAGTTTGGTTGAAATTTTGCCCAATGGTTACTGAGGAGAAGATGTTTAAACATTTCTAAGTCAAAAACTGCCGCGCCCTGCCACGCCCATATTTGGGGGTCAATCAAAAATCCGCGAACAACTTTTGAGAAGGGTCACCCAAGGAACATTCATACCAAGTTTGGTTGACTTCCGCCCAGTGGTTACTGAGGAGAAGATGTTTAAAGAATTGTTCAACGCCTTCCGTCGCACGACGCACAACGCACGACGGACAAAAGGTGATACCAAAAGCTCACCTTGAGCACGTTGTGATTAGGTGAGCTAAAAAGGAAAAAAACTAGCGAAACATATAATGTTTATAGAGGTTACTATCAGTCACTTACAAAGCTTGAAATTATTAATCTAACATGCGGTGACCATGATCATGCTATAAATAAATTGCGGACAAATAAATCTTTTGTAATGAAAAGTCGTGCGTTTCAAGTCGTCTCGTCGATACCAATGAGCAATCAATAAATAGATCGTATATTTGTATAAGCGTGTGGTGGCCTAGCCTTAAGACATTGTATCCCAGCATTGGGTGGATAATCGTAGACCCAAGGTGGAGGGAGCGTGTGCTTCGGAACCAGCGTAGCAAATTGTTGTTATAATTATACTTGTATTTGTCAAGAGTTTTTTTTTCTAATTTCTCTCGATTTGATCGAATCGAAAAAAGCTCTGAAATTTATTCGTTCTTAATAAAATTGTACTGTCAAAACATTTGATTTCGTGCAAAAGAAAGAACGATGAAAAAAGTCGTTTCATGTCTTAGTAGCGAAACTGGATTGGGACGCAACGGAAAAAATCAAACCAATGGGAAAGACGCATCTCGGTCTTATTCAAATGTAGCGAAAGATGGTGCATAATAATTATCAACTTTGCAGACTTGCAGTAATACTGATTGCGGGTAAATTAAACATTATCTTATTTTTAAAACCGTTTCTGTTATATCTTCAGTAGATTAAGATTTTCCCATGCATCAAATGCTGAAAAGATCACCATCGGTATATGGATGACTTCAAGTATGCGACCCGCCTTTGTTTTAAAAAATGTCGAGCATAAATTGAATGGTTTTTTTTGTTTTTTTTTTTTTTCTATCATAAGACGCCCAAATATGACTGTCCGAAAATTGAAAGATAATTGAAAAATAAAATAACCCAAATCCTCAATTTACAGAAAGTGTTTACCCCTTTTATGCTGAACATGATTTTGCTGAAGGTAACTACAAAGATCATCCTGCACATATCCTCTTCATTTTAATTATCCTGTATGTAAGAAAGCAGAGGTGTGTTCTTTTTGTCAAGATGAAAAATCCTGCTAAATGAGATTTTTGAGACGTCATAAAGAACGATTATTGTTCTTTTGACTAAAAAATATTCGACGGCGTCAAGACTACTCGTTTAAGCCAATGCTGAGTACGCTTAAATTCTTAAGATTCTTATTTAGCCCCTTAAAAATCTTAATCTAAAGAACACTTTATCTTAAAAATCTAAATAAGAATCTTGACGAAAAGAACACACCTCTTGAGTTCTGTACAATTAAAAAAAAATGTGTTTAGCGTATAACCTTTTTCTTCATTTTTATTATCCAGTTCTATCGTTTACTTTTATGGCTACAAGAAATTTATCTTGAAAGCTGCCTTATTTGCCCTTGAGAAAATTTGGATTTCTACTGAGTTATAGTAAGTATATACATCTTACAAAAAAGTGTCCATGACAACAAAAAAGAAGCAAAATTGTTATTTCAATTTTTTAGTTCATCTTTGCATATTTATTTGATGTAAAGTGCAGTTTAGAGTTTTATGATTTTAAGCTAAAACACTTCTAAATGTTTTCTTTTGGAGACAATTTTGCATCCTTAGTGAATAATTTGGTTTTAGTTAAGTGTGCTCTATGGTAAAGGTGATTCTCTCAACATTGGAAAGGGTGCAATGAAAGTAAACATACTGCGAAACAGATTAGTTCACTAAAGCTCACTTAGGTTCTTTAGGGGGGTCATGCACGATAACATAGGTACGCATGTAACTGAGATTTGGCAATATGGTCAATCTAGTCTTATTCAATATCACCTGCTTGTCTCCCTTTAAGTCAGAGTTGTTTAATTATTTAACCAATTCCCTAAATCAAAATTTTTGACTGATCTATATCGAAAAGGGTTGCAGACAAGAATTTAACGCTTATGAAAGTTTGATTTTACCTTTGGGGCAGAAAACATTGTGGTTAATTCCACAAATTTTTTTCTAAAGCTTTTTTCTTGGGGGCTTCTAAAAGCAACAGTGTGTGGGAATGGGTTAAGATAAATTTTCAAAATAACCCTTAACCCACAATTAGTACATTTTTGCTGCTTATTTAAAAGTTTTTTCTTCTTAAATGTAGATTTTTAATTTATACCTGCTGAGTGAGAGTTAATCACCATGTTTCTGACCCCATTATGTACAAAAAATGGAGATTATTTTCAAAAATATTTGCTTAACCCTTTCCTGTTTTTGGAAATTTAAGACTAGTCCAAATTGAAAGAGGTTGCAGACGACAATGAAAACTGGATGCCATTTGAAATGAAACCAACCTATGTGGTAGAAAATATTGTGGAAAAAGGAGAATTTGCTTGTTACAAGCAAATTCTTCTTTTTTCTACAATGCTGTCTTGAGTATGAAATCACAGGAACGTAAAATCCCGTATTTGAACAGGAAAGGGTTAAACTAATAATACTAGCTATACATTCCCCTTTGTAGACAGCCACTGGAAACCAAATTTGTAGAGAATATACCACGAATAAAGACAGAAGACATTCTCTAGATGGCAAAATTTTAGACTGTTTCAAGTAGTAAGAAGTTGCAGACAACATTTCAAATTACGACAATATTGAAAAATAAGTGCCAAATAGGGCAGAAAACATCTTGATAAGGAAAATTGCTTGTCACAAGCAATTTATCCTTTTCCAACAAAGTGTTCCATGATTGTATTTCTTTGGGGCACCAGAGAGCACCATTACTTGGTATGTGTTAATCCATTTCAGTACTAATACCTGAAGTGGAGTTGACATGTATAGAAAACAGGAATGCTACTTTGAGGAATGATTTCTTTGACCCCTTGAGAGATGCCTTGAACTCGGCATTGCCTCCAGATATAAACATATTTTTATGTGACAAGTAAGTAAGAAGATGTTGACATTCGGTAAAAAAGATGTGAGTTTTCACAGAATTGTGTCACACTAGGAAAAATGCATTAGTCAATATAGTTTGCATTGACCCATACCCACACAATCTTGCTTCACGCCATTCAAGAAAAAAGATTTGGAAAACATTTAGCTGTAATGTGCTGAGGTTGTGGAAGCAAGGGGACAATATCCTGAAGGTCATTAAAGAATGTGGACATTTTACAAAAACGATGTATCACACTAACAGTCTAGCTAGCAGAGCTTTGGAACCAAGGCAACATTGTCCCCAAGGTCTAAAAAAAAACTGGGGACATTGACGGTTCTTTGGGGGACAATAATGTAAAAATGCAGCCTTGGGAGATCACTGGTTTAGGAAAATGAAGAAATTTTGTGATAAAAGCAAATTTCCTTCATTAACCACAATATATTCTATCCTAACAGAGAAAGATATTTGAAATTTCTTCAACTAAAAGTTGTTGTCTGCAGCTTCTTTCAATTAACAGGATTGTTAATTTCAAATATTGTCATTTTGTCTGGTAATGGGTTAAAATCGTACTTTACTAAACAATACCTTTTTGAATGTTTGTCATCGAAAAATTTAATCTATTCAAATTAAGGATCAATCAAAGAAAAAGCCTGTTTCAAAATTTCCTTGCTTACCCCATTACCAGATCCATGTAATGTTTAGACTGGTCCAAATTGAAAGAAGTTGCAGTCACTTTTTAGTTAAAGAAATTCAAGGTGTATAAAATCTTAGATTTTTTTCAACTGTCTGGGTAGAAAACGAAGAAATGTCTGATTGCCAGCAATTTCTTTCATTTTTCACAATGTTTTCCCTTTTTTTTTCTTAGGGGCAAAAGCATCATTGTGTAGGAATCAGTTTCAACATGATGAAATTTTAGACTGGTCTGAATTTAAAGTGGCCCTTGCACAGATCTTGAAAGAAAGATTTTGGCTCCAATTTTCAAATTTCTAACTGTAATGCTTTGAGACATTTGTAAGAAGGTGATTAAGCTAATTTTGTAAAGAAAATGACAGTTCGTAACTTTAATCTTTTCCTGTTCAACCCCCTTTTTTAAAGTCCCTGTGATTTTATACAGAGAAGACTGTAGAAAAAGTACAAATTACTTGTAACAGGCAATTTCTCTGTTTTCCACGCCGCCGTCATAGCACAGTTGGTAGCGTGTCGGACTATCAATCTAGAGGTTCTGGGTTCGATCCCCGACAGTGGCACTCATCTTTTGTGACTATTTGTCTCTCACCAATGGGTCGATAATCGCAGACCTATGTGGGATAGCAGCTGGAGGCTAGCCATGTAATGGTAGTACTGGTTTGAGAAATACCAGGATTCCATTGTTAGGTGCTCTAGCCGCCGCAATATAACTGAAAGATTGTTGAAAGCGGCGTAAAACCCCATTCAAACACAAACAAATCCTTTTTTCACAATATTTTCTACCCTGCTGATTGGTTATTAATCAAATTTAATACCCGTTTAATTTTTGTATGCAACCCTTTGATGTGGACAGGTCAAACATTTTTCAAAACAGGAAAGGGTTAAAAAAGTGAGATGTTTCATGTTACAAGACACCTAAAAAGTCAGCGAAGAACAATCTGAATGGAACCAGAATTTATCGGGTTAGTACGTTATCTGTCGATTGCACCGAAAAATGCCTTACTTGTAGTTTCCATGATGTATCAGTTATGTCACTGGCTTCCGCTAGAAATACAGTTGTGATCTCAACACCTGAATATACTAGTGACCTCAAACGATATATTCCACATTTCAAATTAGGGCATAGGAAGTATATCACATTAAATTTAATTTCAAGTAGATTTAATAGATTTTACATGAAGATAGAATATTTATCGTGTAAATGATATTGATAACTAATGGAAGAGCAGATAATTTTCCCAGATCAAATTTTCATGAAAATCTGTTCAAAAGCCGCTTTAATATATTCTCACACAATAATGCTTTTGGATGTCTCTCAACGAGACGATCCAGAAAAGATTGTTGAAAATGAAGAAATTGGTTGAAACAAGCAATTTCTTCATTTTCCACAATGTTTTCTACCCAGAATCTTAAAAAAAATCTGCAATTCTTATCAATTTGGACCAGTCTTAAATTTTGTTGGCTGGTAATGGGTTAAAAATGTTACGGCTGACATTTTTTTTGTTGATCAAATTGTACAACAATCTGTCTTTTACGGTAGAAAACACTCTTGAAAATGAAGAAATTGCTATTTATGTGTAATTCTTTTAATTTCTGTGCAATTTTTTTCATTTTCCACAATGTTTTTTCAAGCTCGGAAAAAGTCTTTTGACAACCTTTAGAAAAAAAAGCCTTTGGAGACATTGTGGAAAATTAAGAAATTACCAGCAATTTCTTCATTATCCACAAGTTGTTTTCTACCTCAAAAGGCACAAAATTCAGTCAACTAAACATTGTTGTTTGAAACATCTTTGAATTTGGATCAGTCTAAATTTTTGTTGTCTAGTAATGGGTTAAGACATCGTTCACAAGTGATTTTTTCACTTCCTTGTCTCTTTCACTTTTTCTTTTTCTTTTTTTTTCTCAAATGTATTGCAGTCAACAAGATTTCAGTCTCTGAAATGCTGGTGCATGCAGTTACAAGATAAAGAATATAACAAGTTTTTGAAAATCTTTGAAATGAAAAAAGAAGCTAGATGACCTGTCAAACGAGTGAAGTGTTGGGAATTTCTGCTGAAAAAGGTTTTGAAAAAGTGATAATTTTTTCAATGTCATCATCATGTGTTATCTAAAGCTTTTGTTTTTCAAAAGTATTTACAGTGTATTTTACTTTTATATCCTAGTGCCACCCATAAAGCTCTTCTAGATGGCATAATTACAGAGTTCAAGAACTGTCCTGACTTCCTCAATGAGACATCAATGCTAGATGAGTTGAAACTTAATGATAGCGAATTTCATGCCGAGGAACTCTTTCATATTGACAGTGCTGATTTGTTCTGTGGTAAGGCCGCTGACATAATGTAGTTGGTAGCGTGTCAGACTCTCAATCATGAAGTCCAGGGTTCGATCCTCGGTCGCATCAAATATCCTTTCTGACGTGTGTCTCCCGCCAATGTGTTGATATTTGTAAACTTAAGTGGGATTAGCAGCTGGAGGCTCGGAAAGGATGTAGTGGTAGTACTGGTGTGAGACATACCAAGAATTCATGGTTAGGTGCTCCACCTGCTGAAATCTGACTGAAGTACTGCTAAAAGTTGTGTTAAATAAAATCAAATAGTTTTGTGTTAAGTGATCATTAATAGTGCTGTTTTCTGTGTTCCCTTATTTATTCTCTCTTCCATTGAGTTAACCCATTCTAACACAGCAAAATTTTAGACTGGTCCAAATTGAGAGAAGCTGCAGACAACAATTTCAAGTTGATGAAATTTTGAATTTTTTTGTCTTTTTGGATAGAAAACATTGTGGATAATGAAGAAATTGCTTGATACAAGCAATTTCTTCATTTTCCACAATGTTTTCCAAAGTTTTTTTTTCTTGAGGGGCGTAAAAAGGAGGGATTGAGTTGGAATGGGTTTATGTGTTTTTAACAATCATTCAATTATATATCTGACAAAGTTAAGCTATCAATTGTGTGGAAAAGACAAAAAGTGCTGACAAAACATATTTTCTTCAATGACCACAATATCTTACCCTTCAATCTAAACATTATTATAATTTTCTTTGAGATAATTTTTTTTGTTCAAAGATTTTCTAATATATTTACTTAGATAGAAAACATTGAGGACAATGAAGAAACTGCTTGATACACATTTTCCACAATGTATTCCAAAGATTTTTCCTTGGAGGGTGTAAAAAAGAGAGATTGTGTGGGAAAGGGTTAAGAAAGAATACATAGCACTTGACTTTCATGTGGTATAACTAGAACTATACTTCATACTCTTCTCAGATGGTTACTGTTTGTAATGCGAGTCACATTTCTGTTGTCAGAGTGTTCCCCCAATATTACTTGCCTAACCTCAGTGAATGATTCTGCAATGCTCATACAACTTAGTGATCACAGAGCCTGGAGCAAGATGCCAAATCCTGACTATATCTGTGGGTAAGTAAAATGTGTATAACTACTCAGAGGTGTGGCATTCCCAGGCCTCACAGACTTGTCCAACATGGGCTATTCGACTTGCGATAAGTACTTTTTCAATATCACAGGGGAAAAGTAAATACCAGAGCAAATCTTGTAATGGTACAAACTATATCTCTAAGATTTTTTATAAACCTAATGTTAATATCGAAGGGTAGAAAATGTTGTTAATGAACAAAATGCTGGTTCCAATAAAGTTTTCTGAAAGTTTATTGACTTTTCACTATGCACTTTTTTTTGGCAAGTTCAGTTTGATTCTGGACAAGTAGTAATTATTCTTTACTTGTACAGGACCTAGTGGAGAAAATCTGCATTTCCCCTAAAGAACTGAACAACACCTTTTGAGTATCCAACACAAAGACTGCCAGAAAGTGGTTAAATATGAGAATGGTTGCTGTGCACATGCTCTTAACCAAATGTTTCCAGACAATGAAATTTTAGACTTGTTCAGATGAAATAAGCTAGAAAATCTTTTTTCTAAATTTATAGAAATTTTTGTAAATGAAGAAATTGCTTATTTTAAGAAATTTCTTGATTTTTCACAATGTTTTCTAAAGTGTCTAAAAGCGTGATTTTGTGGGCATGGTATAATTGACTCATGGGAAAGTTCTATATTTCTGTTCTACACTTGGAGTTTTAGCTCAGTCTTTCTAAAATATGCTTGAAATGGTTGATTTTGGTCATGAGGTTACTAAAGTCCCAATTGAATATCGATGGTTCAGTGCGAAACAGTTGCAACTGCTATAAACATATAGGCAGTTACAACTGTTTCGCGCTAAACCATTGATATAGGGACTTTCTTTTGCTCTCAGGATAGGGGGCCTAATTGACAATCTTTCTTGAAATCCCTCTACAGGTCCTAATTTTGGTTCAATCTTTTTCAAGCATGCTTGGAATATGTGTATGCTCATGAGGAGTATCAGGTTGTGTATTGAATATGGTAACATTCCTTCCAATATCAGGAAAAGGGCCTTAACCTTTTTCCAGACAGTGATGCTTTTGGATGCCCTAAAAGAAATATGCTTTGGAAAACATTGTGAATAATGAAGAAACTGCTTGTTATCAGCAATTTCTTTATTATCAAAATGCTTTCTAACCCGAATTCATAGATTTCTAAAATTGCATCGCTTATCGCTTATTTGAATTTTAGCCAGTCTGAAGTTTTGCTGTCTGGTAATGGACTAATGAGAATATCATTGATAAGTTTCAGGCTATGAATCACAGTTTTGTTTCAATCTGATGGATTTTAAGAAGATCCCTATTAAATATTGTAAATTTCCAGGGGTATGTAAATATGGATTTTCCAGGACAAATAAGAGTTGACTTTCATTAGTCCAAAGTCAAAATAAACTTGTCTACAAAAAAGTGAATAAATATATTTTGAGAAAACATTGTTGTTAATGAAGAAAATGCTGGACACCACAAGAATTTTTTTCATTTACAAAAATGTTTTCTACCTTTCAATATAAACAATACGATAATAAATCATTGAGATCTATTTTGTTCCAGTCCAAAATTTTCATAGTTATTTACTTGTACCTGGACAAATAAATGGCTTTGAAAAATGTACTTGTCCACGGTTACAGTGAACTAATTCATTTTCCATAGGCGACCATTATAAGAACAATCATTCAACCGTCAAAATAACTGAATTCTGATATAGCATGATCCATTTTATCAATGACTTATGACGTCATTTTTAAGATAAACCTCTTCGCACAGTTAGTTTTACTTCATTTTCCGAAAAATACCCCAGGGTATAGAAACCGCCCCTCAAGAGTCGAAATACATTAAAATGTTATCGTTTTTGCTCCTAATTTATTAACAGAGTATCAATTTATCAGATCATATCGTTAGATTTCGTCTTGATATTATATGGACCAATCAGAGGTCACTTTGATCTTTGTTTACATCACCGTAGTTTCCCTAGACAAATTGTGACAGATTGCAGGAAACTGTATTAGTTCCCTGTAACCACAAGTAGAAAAGCCCATATCAGACAAGTCAGGCATGGGAATTCCACATCCCTGCCTTCTGTCATATATCATGGGAAAATTCCCTTGACCCATTTCCACACATTTCTGCAATTTTACAGAAAAAATTTTACATTTGGAAATCATTGCCAAAAATAAAGAAATTGCTTGTAGCAAGTAATTTTTCATTATCAACAATATTTTGTACCCTAAGAGATTATTATCATCGTAATATTTTCTCTTTTGGTCCAATCCTCCTCAAAATAGGTGAAAATACTTGCAGAAAATACTTGTATTATTATGACCAAAACAATTATAATTCAAATGCTACCTTAAATGTTGACAGTTGATCACATAGCAAGTAAAAAGGGAGATAAATGATAATTGCAGTGTTAAAATTCAACTGACTAGAACATTTTTTTTTAACTTCTGAGATATTGGTATGTTCCACAGAATGGCTCCCTTCATCTGAATACATTTTCAATCATTTGAGATGAATATAAAATATAAGAACTAAACTCTTGTCACGCTGAACTCGGAATATTTTTGTTTTGGCAGCAGGTATAAACCAAAATCAGCCTGCACAAATGTGCAGTCTTATCTTGGTCTACACCACCTGCTTGTCCCTTTTAAGCCAGAGTTTTTTGAAAGATAATTTTTTGAAATGAATATGAACCCTTGTCATGCTGTATAAATTACCGTAGTGAATCCCTGTAAAATCAAAGGGCTGAAAGCACTGATAGTTCTTGTTGTTTAAAAATCAATATTTCTTTTAGAAATCAATTTCATAAACAACTCTGACAGGAAAGTACAAGGAGGAGGTGTAGACCAAGATCAGACTGCACTTATGTGCAAGCTGATCTTGGTCTACACCGCCTAATAAAACAGGAATATTCCGGGTTCAGCATGACAAGGGTTAAACATCAATTATTGATTCAGGTGTCTTCAGTCCTTAAATCTTTCAATGCAATTCGTTACAGGATTTTATTCAGCATGACAAGGATTCATCTCAGGTTTTCGATGCACTACATAATAATTATACTACATAATAATTATCATAAGGAGAGATCAGATTACTTAATATTTTGTCACATAGTTTCAAAAAGTCATAATGATGTATGACTGAAGTACAAACTTTAACCTAATCCAACCTTTTTACGATGTTTAAGAAAAAGGTTGTGAAAACATAGTAAAAATGAAGAAATTGCTTGTAAAAATATGAATTATCTTTATTGCAAATAGTTCAAGAGCCATGTCAGACATGGCCATCCCCTGCTGTAAAAGCTTGATAGTAAACTGAGTTGTGGTTCTTGTACACTGCACTTCTCAATGAGATTTATCCATCTTTGAAGTTTCAAGTTGATAGATACCATACTTTCAGAGACGTGCCCAGGACAAAATCTAAAAAGTCTTAAAAATAACAAAGGGCACTAACTTCAACATCATGCAAGAGTTGTGGTTCTTTTGCACTGCACTTCTCCCCTATGAAGTTTCAAGTTGATAGCATTTATACCTATGGGATATGCTCCAGACAAGCTTTTTGACAGAATGACGGATGGAGACCATTGCTATATCCCCTTTGCCAAAATGGCGGGGAGTAAAAAAGAGTACTTATATCAGAATAGAAATCTTTTTGGACTAGAGCTTTCAGATTTTTATGCACCATAGTACACATGGTACTCAACCAAATTCTTTGAATTATTTCTCTAGGATCAAAATATACCTTATGCCTTCTTGTATTTCAGTTATTAAAAAATATTTGTTAGTTGGCCCAGAGCTTGTAAATTCTATATACATGCATAGTATTTTTTTATGGATCCCAACCTTTACTTTATTTTATTACCCAGATATCAATATGCTTAACTATTGGTTCCTGAATTTTACATGTAGATAAAGAGGAAAATCTTAAATAGCAATGCAAAGTTTTAAGAGATTAAAGAGCTTTTAAATTTTGCTGGTACACTACCAAATTTTCACTCAGATTAGATATGAAGGGCCATTAAGGGTCTTGTTAAAATTTCAGTGCTGGTAAATCAGATCTGGAGTGCTTGGGTAATCTGCTACCTCAGTGTGAAGCCTACTATAACTTCAAATTGAACCATTCTGAAGGAGAGAATTTTACTGTGGCTCACTTTGAACATGGGGACATCTATGCTTCTAAATACTGTGGAGCACAGAAAGGTTTGTAATTACCGTATTTCTCCATATAAACATTCCCAGAGCAATACAAAATACAAACAGCCCTTATTTTGTATATAGTTTACTTGGAGAAACACTGTCAAATTTAATTAGTATTTCAGTTTGATATACTTTGATTTTAGGATACTTTGTGCTTAACAATAATTAAAGTGAGTGCTTAGAGGAGAAAATCCAAAGTTTAGAGGAAAAACTATGTGAATGTCACAAATAAGCTATTGTTATGGAGCAAATGCTTATTAGGAGAAATATGTCAATTGACATTGTGATGAGGAAATATGTGAATGAATCTATACCTATGTTATAAAGGGTTGTTCGTCTAAATGTTTATCCAAATGGTCATAACTCTAGCACAAAGCATCAGCCAAATACTAGATACTTTTATTGTGCCAATCTAAAGTGTTTGTGTATATCTGGGTTTCACTATGTCTATCTGTTGATCTGTCAGTTATTATCTTTCTGAACCTTTTTATACGCTAGAAGGGTCATATTATGGTATAGGCCCGGTCGTCCGTCCATCTATCTGTTCGTCTGTCCTTCCGTTAGCAAATTTTGTGTGCGTAACTCCTCCTAAACTATGAATGGGAATGAGCTGAAACTTGGCATAATTACTACCTATGATGTGTAGTTGTGCATAAGATCTTTGAAATTCAAATTGCTCCAGTCATTCTTGAGTTATCTTTAATTACCTGCCCTTGAATCGAACGAAAATCACTATGTTTATTGTGTGCACATCTTATCCTTCATTATCTATGGCAATGAGCTGAAATTCCCCACAACTACTCTCTATGATGTCTAGATGTGCATAAGACCTTTAACATTCAAATTGCTCCAGTTTTTCTTGAATTATCTTGAATTATCTACTCTTGAATTGAACGAAGAACCCCTTTATTTATTGTGAGCACACTTTCTCCTACATTTTGAATGTTAATGACTCTGCATGATGTCTAGTTGTGCTTTGGACTAAAATTTGTTTGATATGTCAAGTTGTTCCTGAATTATATAATATGCCCCTTACTTAACAATATAGCTTAAAATTAGTTTTTTGTGTGTGTGCACAACTCCTCCTACAAATTCTATTGGATTGAACTGAATCTTGCCACAATAAATCTGATATTCAGTTGAGCATAAGACTTTAGAAATTCAAAAAGCTTGGGTCTTTCTTGAAATATCTGCCCTTGAATTGATTGAATTCAAATGTCATTAAGGTCATTTTGAGCTCTGAAAAACCTAAAGTGAACCATTGTAATAGTTTATTTGTCAAGATCATTTTTTCAAGGTCATATTTTTATTGCTTGTGGTGAGTACTTTCTGTTGAAACTTGTTTTAAGGTCGTTGGTCAGGGTCATTTTTTTATGTCAATTGTATTTAAATTATAGAATTTAACCATTGTACAAAATGTTGAATGATAAGTTATAAAGCTGTCTTGTTTCTCAAGTGTAATCAGTATTATTCAGGTGATAAGATCTTTCTATTGACAAAAATCATTCGCTATCATTCAAGCTCAGGTTACTGACAAGCCTAGGTTACTTACATGCCCCTTTGGGCGTATATGCGCCGCTCTGCGAAGCTCTTTTTTTTTCCATGCTCTTTCTCAAAGACCATTTGACCAAGGACCATGAATCTTTATACAATTGCTAAATCAACATGAAGAATGCTCAGAGTATTTTCTTTTAATAGAAGTTCCCATGAGTAGAAATTAGGTCCATTGTTAAAAAAATAGGTTACCAGGTCAAATTTTAGGAAAACCCTGTGGAAACTCTAAAGGCACATGGGTTAAGAAGAGGGGAAAACTCTTGTTTGAATTGTCTACATCCTCTTTTAGTTTTAGCTGGTGTAAAATTGTATCACCTGGTAATGGATTAAAGCTGTGGTTTCAATGTTTTGGTTGTCCAACAACAATTTTTTCTTTTTTATATTCCTGACTTTATATTTTGCAAACTAACGTCATTTGATATCTCAGTTGAATTGCCTTGTTGGAGCCAATGGGCTTGACTAACAATCTATCATTTCTTATGGAAAGTGCACAGTATAAAGTTTATGACACCTATTCCCATTTTTAGCTCGGCTGTTTACGGAGAAAACCCGAGGTATTGTGATAGACTCCTTGCCCTTGTCCTGTGAAAACTTTGACATTTTGTGACATCTCTGGTTCTACTGAAGGCATTCACTTGAAACTTGGCACACATGTTCACTATCTGGAGGAACCTATACTATCAAGGGGGATTTTGTGCGAATTTTGCCCCTTTTTCAACTAGGTTTTTTTATCCACTATCCAGCACCCAACAGCTGAGGCATCTGTAGACAGTACTCGTGTTGAAATTTCAGACTGATCCAAATTTTAAAGAGCTTGCAGTTGACAATGAAAATTGGATGCAATATGAAATTGAATTGTCATGTGTGGTGGAAGATATTGTTGAAAAAGGAGAAATTGCTTATTACTAGCAATTTCTCCTTTTACCTCGATGTTTTAGCTCACCTTAGTGAGCTTTTTTGAGCATTTTTTGTCTAGCGTCCGTCCGCCGTGCATTGTTCATTGAAAATTTCTTAAAAACAAGATCTCCTCCAAAACTACTGGGCCAATTTCAAACCAAATTTGGCAGGAATGTTCCTTATGTTGTCCCATTTAAAAAAGGGCCAAAGAATTGAAATCTATTGAAAACTCTGGTTGCCATGACAACAAAAGTGAATTTTTGAAATAATCATAAAAATTCTATTCCTCCGTATACAATATACTGACCTCTTTTTAAATTGCCGAAATCATTACCCTCAGGGCTGGAGCCCCAGGGGGATGGGATTTGTATAGAAATAAAAAACAATTATTAAATAACATCTTCTTACTAATTGTTTAGCCACTTTGAACCAAATTTGGTGGATATGTTCCTAAAAGTATAAGTTCGCTTAAAAAAAATCAATTTGTTGAAAACTGGTTGCCAGTGCAACAAAAGTGAAATTCTAAGATATTCTTGAAAAATCTTCTTCTCCTTACCCAGAAGGTGTAGAGCTTTGATATCTAGTTTGAAACATCAGTATGTTTGACCTCTTTCAAAATTGCTAATATCACTACCTTTTGGTCCCTAGGGGCAGAGCCCAGGGAGGTGGGGTTTATATAGAAATAAAGAGCAATTTTTAAACAACATCTACTCCCTAATTGTTTGGCCAATTTCACCTAAATTAGACAGAAATGTGCCTTAGGTCGCAGTGTACTAAAATAGCTAAAAAGACTTAAATTCGTTCAAACTGATTGCAATGGCAACAAAGGTGAAATTTTAAAACAATCTTTAAAAATCTTCTTATTCTAATCCAGAAGGTGTAGAGCCTTGATATTTTGCTTGAAACGGTATTTTGACCTCTTTCAAAATTGCTAAAATCATTACCCTCGATTGGGGTTTATTCAAAAATAGAGAGCAACTTTTTTTTAACAACACTTTTCCCTTACTAATTATGCCAGTTTTTAACCAAATTTGGATGAAATGTTCATTAGGTGACCATGTATTAAAAAAGCTGAAAAAATTACATCAGTTGAAAATTTTGGTTTCCATGGCAACAAAAGTTGATTTTTTTAATAATCTTTTAAAACACAGAAGGGAAATAGCCTTGGTATATTGCATGAAACATCAGTATATTGACTTCTTTCAAAATAACTAAAAATCACTTAAATCAGTACCCTTGGGTCTGAGAGGGGGTGTTCAAGGTGGATGGGGGCCGTTTCGTAATGAAGAATAATTTTGAATGGCATCTCCTCCTAACAAATGGACCGATTGAACAAAATTTCGCAGAAATGTTCCCTAGGTGGCCTTCTTTCACAATAGCTAAAATGATAGAAATCTAGTTGAAGAATTCTATGAAAGTTGAATATCTAAAAAACTTCTCCAGTCCTGATGCAGTTGACTTTAAGCCTTAATATCTAGCATGAAGCATCAGTTATTTGACTTCTTTTATATATCTGAAATCATAACACATGGATCCAGAGGGAGGAAAGAGTGTTCTCCTCCTTTCATATTAGTCCTAAAGCCTTTTAATTTGTCATTAAAACTTTGAGGTCCCCATTAACAGAGCCTATATAAGTGTAAAGTACGGTCAGGCCAACTTGTATCATAATCCTAACCTTAACATTAGATTTGACTGTTGAAAATAAAATATCCTTTATCTTGGGTGAGCACCCAAGGGCTAACAGCCTTCTTGTTTCAAGTATAGAATCAGAGTGACAAGACTGGTTTTGTACACTATTCTTCAAAATTTTGTTTCAGTTACTTCCTGTTACGAAAGAATTTTGCTCTTTTGAAAATCAGCATTTTAGGTTATTTGTTAAATGATTCACTTATGAGGGTGACATTTCCCAAAAAGTTAACAAATGTGTACCAATAAAAAAAACTAGATCAGTCTGTGCCTCTGTAAAGTCTGATCAGAATCTTCACTTTTGGCTTTGCAGGAATGAACCAAGGAAAGAAAGAAATCCATTTAAAATTCTGGTTGCTATGGCAACAAAAATGAAATAACGAAATAAATCTTAAAAGAGAGATATTTTCTTTTTTCACAATGTTTTCTTAATTATAATATCACAGGTAGGTAAAAATCAGGGGATGTCCAGTAAAGGGTTAATAGTCCTAACACCTGTACAATAACATATTCATATATTGCAGATAACCACACAACCTACACTTGTGTCAATGAAAGAGCTAACTGGAATTCTCTAACTTCATGTGTTGAAATGGCTAGCTTGTACAGTAGTGAGGCAGACAGAAGTTGTGGGTAAGGAGTTGACGTTTTCCACATAATCCTGTTTTTTACGGCCCTTAACCCTATCCTGTACAAACACGGGATTTTACATTCCTTTAATTTTTACTTGAGAAAACATTGTGGAAAAAGAAGAAATTGCTTGAAGTGATTTCTTCTTTTATACGCCCGTTGAAGACAGGACGTATTATGGGATCACCCGTGGTGTCCGGGAGTCAAGTTGTCCGGGCGGTGTCCACTTCTTTGTCCAGAGCATTACTCTGTCACTGTAAGTCCGATTGACTTTAAACTTGGCAGTTATATTCTTCTCATCAAAACGGAGTGCAGTGCTCAATAACCAGTGCAGTGTACAAGAACCATAACTCTACCTAGCGTATATTTTGAGTTATTGTCCTTTGTTGTTTTTTATACTTTGTTTGAAACAAGAATATGATTAACCCCCAGTTAATATTAAGCAGTGTGACGGGTGTATCTTGTGACAATTTGGCACCTTATTCCACTATATTTTCTACCCCAGGATGGTTTCATTTTAAATTGTATCCAATATTCATTGTCGTCTGCAACCTCTTTCAATTCGGACTAGTCTAAAGATTAAAAGAAAACGGTTAGGGTTAAGAAACATAATTAGGAAAACATTATTGAAAATGTAGAAATAACATGTAGCAAGCAATTTATTAATTTTCCATAATGTTTTCTACCAAGAAAGTTGAAAATATCTAAAATTTCATAAACTTTTCATGGTCACATGCATCTCCTATCAATTTTGGCTGGTCTAAAATTTGTGGTTTGGGAATTGGCTAATCTATGTCATGAGACCATCATATTCTTGTTTTTGGCAGGAGCTACAGATTAGAAATAGTCTGCTAACATATACAGTCTGATCTTAGTCTACTCTACCTCTTTGTTCCTTTAAAATTGGTGGATAGGGGTCGGTATGCTTTTGTTGGCATCCACCCAGCCATCTGTAAACTTTTTATGCCCCCGCATCAATAAGATCAGGGACATATTGTTTTACAGGTGTCCGTCTGTCTGTCCGTCCGTCTGTCTGTCTGTCTGCAAAACTTAACCTGCCAACTAAATATTTTCCTATAACTGCAACCCTAATATTTGGTATGTAGATAGGTCTCAACAATGCGCAACTGGGGAAGGTCATTTCAACCCTTTACCTGTTTCTAAAGAATTCCTGTTTCGGGGGCATAGTGTTTCACAAACACATCTTGTTCTTTTAAATTTTCTCCTCAGAAACTACTGACTGTATTTCCTCCAAACTCAAAGTAATTGATCCTCAGTTGTCCCTTGATCAAATTCTTTCAAGAATTTTGATCAGATGCAAAACAGTTTTTATTTGAGGGGTTAGTTTCCATATATGTACATGTTTAGTGAAAACTTTCTCAATCTTCTCAGAAACTATTGGCTGGATTGTTACCAATTTTTACAGAAATGATCTTTGGTGACCCTTGTCAGATGCTTTGAAGAAAATTTGATTGCCTGAAAATCATGGATTTATGTCTGAATGGTATATAGTGAAAACTTTTAAAATGATTTTTAGGATATGCATAATGGATTTTAATCAATTTCCACATAATGACGCTTTTTGATGCCCCTCAACAAAAAATTGTAGAATCTGAAAGCATTGTGGAAATGTAGAAATTCCTTGTTTTAAGCGATTTATTCATTATCCACTGTTTTCTACCCAAAAACACAAAGATTCTTAAAATTCTCATCAGCAACTTCTTTGAATTTGTTCCAGTCTAAAATTTTGTAGTGTTGTAAAGCGGGTAAAGAAATTTTAAAGATATGTTCCTATGGGGACCTGCCTTCTCTTAATAAAATTATATAGCAATATAGACAGTTTAACACCAAGGTGTAGGTTTTACCAAAGAAAGAGAAAATAATGGTTTTGTAAAGTTTGAAGGGAGACAATCCTGCAAGAATTTAAAACATTTTCCAGCAACAATTACATCCCTTGTGAGAGCTTTGCGTATTCATACAGTGTGATTAGTTTTTCCGGTTCATACCTCTATGAAAACAAAAAATATTCCCTTTATCTCTTAAATACAGTATTGTATTTGATGACTAGCTGTCACCATTCATTGTGTTGGATGGTCATCACAATTTTCATTTCATTGTGATACTTAAGCGTCACTGGCTAATAGTGAAGAAAAAATCTAAAAATAGCCTAAGAATGAAGGAAATCTGTCACTGATAAGAAAAAAAATGTGATGTTAACTTTTCAAATAACATTTACATTTACATGTAATTGTTATCTGCAAGTTATTTCAAAATGGAGAAGAACAAGTTTTTTGGAAAAGGAGAAGTTAAATAACTGAATGTTAAACGTAAGAACCAAAAATTAGCCTAAACTTGAGGAAGCAAATATATTGCAGTTATCTTTCTTTATATAGATTATATTTGTATTAGCACCCTATTTTAAATTGAAACCAAGAAAGAAAACTTTAGAAATCTACTTATCTGAATACAGAAGACTAAGAGCTTTGATTTTTGGTATGCTGCACCGCGTAGGAGATATCTACATGTATCAAGTTTTTAAATGATACCCCTTGGGTCATATTTGGACTCTGCTCAGGCACACCCCATTTTACATTGAAAAAAAAAAAGGAAAAATTTGAATATCTCCTCCGAAACCAGAAAGCCTAGAGCATTGATATTTTGTATGCAGCAACTCATAGGGAATCTCTATTATATTTGTTCATATGATGCACCTTGGTTCATATTTCGAATGCGCACAGGCTCATCCTATTTTAACACAGAAACAAAGAAGAGAAACCTTAAAAATCTTCTCTTAAACCAGAAAGCCAAGAGTGTTGATATTTGGTATGACGAATATCCAAGTCAATCTGTACAGATTTTGTTCATACAATGCCCTTTGTTATTTTTGGTCTAAATTGGCTTCAACCAATTTTAACAGAAATTAAGAATGAAAATATCTTCTTCTCTTAAATGTGAAAGCCTAGAGCAATGATATTTGCTATATAGAACCTCCTAGTAAACCTCCAAATGTTATTCATATTTTGACCCTTGGGACATATTGGTAGCCATAGGCGTACCCTATTTTTTTACATTTTACTTAGAAACATTGTAGAAGACCTTACAAATCCAGACCAACCCTCCACCTTTTTTTATTTTAAAACACTATCTAGCTCATTAATTACAATCTTCCTTGCAATGTACATGCTACTTTTCTGGCACAAAAATCCTGAGCCTTTTTGAGAACATCTTTTAGTTTCTGATTTCCTTGACAGATGACTTTTGGCTGAAATAAGGTTTACTTCTGCAGTCTTCGACGTGGGTGAGCGCTTTAGGGCAAAAGCACTCTTGTTCAATTTTATGATAGTTGACCTTTCATCCCTCCGCAAATAACCAGAGAAATATTTGAGTTGGCGTCGTTTGTCTGTTTGTCTGTTTTTTCATTATTTTTTCTTTCTGCTTCTGATTTTTCCAGAACTCCATTTCTATTATTGAAGACTTTGAAAATGTTTTTTGCATGATAGTTCCCCATCTTGACCATATGCTCCATTTGAAAACATATTTTAGCAAGGTTCGAATTAATTCTAAAAGAATAATGGATTTGTTATACACTTGGAACAGTCTTCGCCTACCTTGAGCAGACGTTTCTTTTACATCAAGTTTTAGTACAGGTTTAAGTTTTAAGTCACACTCCAAATTTCATTGTCAAAATGAAGCTTATCCATAGAATGAATCTAATCATCTATTGATGTTTCAGAAAAATGTTGTAAATTTCTTTTACGTTGTGAATTTAAACTTGGAGTGTTAATTTAAACATCACAAACTAGGGTGATTTTGTATTATGCATAAATAAGGGTTATTTGGAACAAATGTCACTTAACAGTTTGTTTTGCAATTAGAAATTTCCATTTTGTCCATCTTGTGTTTAACATCTTGAGTTTAAAGAAATGCTTGGATAGGTTAAAGGTCACACTTCAAGGAAATGTTCTTTTTGATGCCGGATTTAAGTTAAAAGAAGTTACTTGTTAAAAAATGTAGCGGTCTAAAAATGTCACCAGGATTTATATCGCCAAGTATGTTTCTTTTTTCAGATTGCGACGTTGTATTGACATGGAAATGGAACCTTGTCCAGCGGAGCAGATTGACTATTTCGTTGACGCTGTAAATGTGTTCAGTATGCACAAAGTCAGCACACATTCTTGTCCATCCACAGGTGCATTTGTATTTGCAACATTACCAATTACTTTGGTTATAAGTTTCCTTGTGTCATTAACGAAAAATTAGTTTCATTGTTCCAACGTCGAAAAATAATCAAATCTAGCAGAGAATTAGGTATTAGAAAAGTGCGGTTTTGATGACAGACAGTCTTTCCACTCTCACATAAAGTTTAGCAAGTGTTTATCGAACCTTACTTAATTTTCTATTGTATCACAATTCTAAAGGTTACAGGTTATCTTGGCTTTATGTTCTGTCTGACCGTCCTTCAGTTTATGTTTTCATGTGCATATTGTCAGGGTTTTGTAGTTTTCAGCAGAAAAAAGGGTGCTTAGTGTCTTCTGAAAGCAATTCCACATTCATTTCTCGACAGATTTTGATAAAATTTTCACATACTGTTACTTACCTACAAGTTCTTCCTTAATACCCGCAATGTGAAAGTATAATACTTACATTTCTGTAACTTGTAATTGAAATTGCAGCCAAATGTGGTAGTGTACTGTATATTATGATAACTGCACTCTTGTTACAGTAATACACATAACTTGCTTAAGTTTGTCATTGTATGTAAATTGTTATGGGATCTTGATGGCCCTTCTCTATCATTTGTTTAATTGAAATCAAATTTGTTCAGAGATTCTTTGCTAAAACTTCTATCTCAGGACCACTTATACTGAAAAAAACAACACTTTTTTTTATCCTGGTTCAGGTGGAAGCGCATCAAAAAAATCTACGAGAAATTCTTTCCCTTTAACATTTCGAGTGAGGATATTTAAAATTGATATGAAAGGCTTGAATGCGCTTTAAATAAACTTGCCGAGTAGGATCCGACTTCAATCGTTTGTAAAGTGACAAAAGCAATGAATAGGCAAATGTGCTTTGATAGCATTTACTTTCTCTTTCAACCATTGTATTATACGCCGCCGAAGCTAGTCGTATATTCGTATCATCTTCTGCGGCGTTCCGTTTATCCGTCCGCATCTTGGAAAAGCATCTTTTACATAATTTTGTTAAGGTATTTGATGCTATTCTCACAGAGCGTTTCTAGTCACCTAACGTTGCTCAGATTGTCAGGGTTTTAAATATTAGGCTGCGTCACAGAAAAGGGGGGGGGCTTAATGCAAAGTTTCTTGTTAACACAAAGATCTCCGCTTCATTTCGGGACGAGTTTGCATGGAATTTTAACAGTGTCTCTTGTGACCTGACTTCGCGCATATTATCTGGGTTTAACCATATTAGGCTGTGTCACACAAAAAGGAAGATAATAGAAAAAAGGTGTTAAATTCAAAATACATGGCGGTGTCTTTATTCATTATTTTTGTAATGAGACTCTGGTTTTAATTATACTCTGTTGTTAACTTGTTAAGATTCAAGTTGTTTATTACATATGTTGCAGAATAAACCCTTTCCAGTTTACTTTTTCCTGTGTCATAACCCCATCAAGTGCGTGTTCTTGGAGTGTATTTTTGTTTCAAATGCTTCTTTCAGTATGTTAGCTCGGCTGGGAAAACTTTAGCCAGGCCAGAGGCTGCGTCGTCCGAAAAGTTGGACATTTTATAACATCTCTGGTATTACTGAACACATTCACTCGGAATATAAAGAGCAATCCATACCAACAAGGGGATAAGCCTGAATGTATTTTTGAACGAATTATACCCCTTTTTCGACTTAGAAATTCTACCCACTATCAAGCACTTGAACAGCGCTGGCCTCCGCGTTCACTTAAACAAAAAATTTTTTAATATGTGAAAATCAGATGTTGTAGTTTTAAAATATACAGTTAATAAGTATCAACTGCCCAGTTTTATTTATTTTTTCTCCAAAATAAGACAGTTTTTCATGTGCAGAAACCCTATTGATGTAAAGGGCGATGTTCCTGTCTGGTTTTGTGCATAGGGCGAGAGAATTCGAGGGCGACCGAAAAAGTGGTCAGATGCATATGCCCTTAAAAAAGTACAATAGCCTAGTACTGATGATAGTCAATATAATTGAAGCATATGCCTCATTGAAGGTGGTGTACATATTCAGTGTTTATTCTACAGATGGGGGAGGGGTTCTCCCCACTTTTTTCAAAGACCCCCATGTGTATGAATTATCAACTACAATTTATGTAGATTTTTCGCTGAAATCCGCCACATTTTTATTGCAGTCAGGAAACTGACTGAAATCTAGGACTTGGCGTAATTAACTCTTTACTTCTGGTAATCTGGCGATAATATAGAAATACATTTTCTTGAACGTGAATTGATTTATAATTTCTCGTAGCACTTTTTTAAAAAGTAAACCCATTCACTCATATGACCACTGATCAGATTTATGCTCAAGGACGACCTCGACTAGTATATCTTTATACCCAACCTACAAAGTAGAGGGGGTATATTGGTTTCAGCATGTCTGTCTGTCCGTCGTATACCTTTTCGTTTCCATGATCTTGCTCAAGAACCAATAAACCTGCAACCTTGAACTTCATACAATTATTGCTAATGGCCCAAATAAGTGCCATAATGTTTTTGTTTCACGGAGGTCAAGGCCACAACTGACCTTTGATTGTAAACCGTTTCCGGGCTCTAACTCAAGATCAAATAGACCCACAAGATTGTTTCTTATGACACAAGGTAGTGCCCTATAGTTTTGGGCTCATAGAGGTCAAGGTCAAAATTGACCTTTGATTGAAAACCGTTTCCGGGCCCTAACTCAAGAACAAATAGACCCACAACCTTAAAGCTATATGCAACTGTTGCTAAAGAACCATGGAATGGTCCTATTGTTTTGGGGTCATGGTGGTCAAAGGTTAAGGTCAACTGAATTTTGAAAACCCTTTCATAACTCAAAATTGAATTGACCTCGGACAATGAAATTTTATTCAAAGTGTTTTTTGGGTTTTTTTGGTCGAGCCCGCTTGCGATGAGCGAGACATAGTTGTCACTATGACAAGTCGGTATATGTGCGTTAATCAGTCCGTCCGGCAGAATTTGTCCGGACAATTACTCCTACATTTATGGATGGATTTCAAAATAACTTTGTATAATTATTCTCAAACATGAGTAGATGTGCCATTTGAAAGATTTTTTTGTTAACTTCAAGTTCAAGGTCACAGCTTAAGGTCAAACACTAAAATTGTGTTTGTCCGGACGTTTACTCCTACATGTATGGATGGATTACAAAATAAATTGGCACAATTGTTCTCCATCATGAGTAGATGTACCATTGGGAAGAATTTTTTGGATTACTTTCAAGGTCAAACAGTAAAATTGTGCTTATCTGGAGCATAGTACCTACAAAACTGCTGGCTCGACAGCAGTTGTCCTGGGACAACCATATAGTATGAATCAAGGAGTATTACTACGTAGGTCAAAGGTATAGGTCATAAATGAACTTTGATTGAAAACAGTTTCCGTTTTGGGATAATGAAGGGTAAAGGTCAAGTGTTCTACTTGAGTGAAATAGCGTTGTCTGGGATATTAGTCCGCTTTGCGACAATTCTAGTTATTATTCTAACAGATACCCTCGACTAGTACCGCTATACCAACTTGATTGAGTGAAATTTAAAACCGGTCTACGGTCACAACAAGAGACGCAGAGCTACAGATGAGATGCGTTTAACGTAGAAACGTCCTGAAAATCACTAAAACGCATTTCGAAAAAATAAGAAAATAAATCCGTGTGTTAAAATCACCGAACAGCATTATAAATATACTCATTGCGTATTTTTTAATGATAATAAGTTTCCAATTTTCCATAAGTCCCGTAACATGCATTGGTTTCCGGTCTTTCAGATCTATTTATGAAGCTAGTCCAATAATCCCCTAACATCATAATAATGAGAAAATTAATGGCTTCTTAAACTACTCGACTTCGAAGCGAAAGCTTTACTCAGAAACATATTTTCGTTTGAAATCGTTCGAAAGGTCGGAGGGCGATGCTCCTAAAACTAGAATACTTTTTTTGCTCGAAAATTGTCAATTACGATGATCAAGCGAGTCACAGGCTAGGAAATACGATGCAGATTCCATCTTCGTAATTTCGTAGCGTTAGACAGCTCGAAGATGCTATTTCCGAGGCTTTGTATCGTCGGCGAACACAAATACACGTTATTGAAAATTGCATTTTTGAATGTGAAGGTTGACGAGGTATTGTCAAAATTCGAGATTGATTGTATCAAACATCACAGTGAGTCAAAGGAACATCAGCTTGCCAAATATGAGCTGTAAAAAGACTTAACAGCACTTCTTAAAATCATACTGAATGACATTAACTCTTGTCATGCTGAACCCGGAATATTTTGGCAGGTGTAGACCAAGATCAGACTGCACATAAGTGCATTCTGATTTTTGTCTACACCTTCTGCTTTTACATTTCCTGCCAGATTTATTTATGAAATTGATTTCTAAAAGAAATACTGATTTTTGAACCACAAGTTCTTTCAGTGCTTTCAGCCCTTTGATTTTACAGCAATTCAGTAAGATAATTTATACAGCATGGCAAGGGTTAAATGTAGACCTACGTCATTACCATTAAATATAAATCCAGGAAGAGAAAGCTTATGCCAAAAGTGTGACCTTTTTGTAAACCCTTTCGACCAGACAAGGTAAAAATATCAGTTCATTAGACTTATTTCCCGTAAATTCTTTAAGCATCGTTATTTCATGAATCAGTTTAGGAGATAAAAACCTTTTAAGACAACAAGATGCCTGTAGCTCTGTGGCGTTTAAAGTAATCACTCGAAAACAGATAATCAAGTGGTGGCCTGAGCAGAGCACTGGCTTCAGTTTTTCAATAATGGTAGGAACTTTAGTGAGGGGAAAAAAGGGACCAGTCTAAGTCGCCAGTTTAAAAATAATTAACTAAAAACGCTCGGTGTTCTACAAGTACGTGCTTCATTATAGAGAAGTTTTTTACTTGTTATTAAAGTTTAACCATGTTTCTGTAGACAATAGTATATGCTGTCAACTTGAGCACTAGTAACCTGATAATCGTAATCAAACTTGCAAGCTTTAGGTTATCAAAATTCAAGAATTTTAATAATACTTCTGCTTGCAATAGTACGCAATAGCTTGTTATGATTTGTTATTTTCGACATACATGTATTTCACAAAATTGCTATTGTCACGCTTATTACCATCTCTATCAAATATGAATCAGGTTCAACTTGCCCCAGGGCAAACTCAATCTTGATTTTAGAATATATTTACAATTATGTTTTTCATATTCGATTATACAAATGGATTCCCATACGAGCAAGTTCTTTTATAGTTCTTTTATGGTCGTCGTGCTGACCAACAGACAATTGGTTTCCAGACCTTAACTGCAGAAATGTATACAAGATTGCACAGATTTCACAACTGCGATGCCTAAAGTTCATGAATTTCATTGTAAGCGCAATGGGGCTCTATTTATGATTAAAGTATGATCTTTATCGGAAACCAGACCCCTTGTCAAAATATTCCGAGCCTGACTGCATTTGAGGCTGTTCAGGCCTTTGATTTAGATCCTTGAAATAAACACCACATATCGATGGCTCTGCGCGAAACAGTTGTAACTGCAGTTATAATAAATTAACAATATATGATGACTTGTCTTTGACATCTATATTTTAACATTTCAAGATTTGACCTGGTATTTATTTGTTTTTGGCAAGTGGCCTTCACAACACTGAAATTGAAATGAACTGCGTCGTGATGAAACTTGAACATAGATCCAATCGGATCAACTTGGTAATTTTGGGGCGGATAGATAGCGGCTACCAATCAAAAGATCAATAGACCAACCATACAAGTCGTTTAAGCCGGAAGTAAACTTTGAACTCCAACATTTGGGTAACACAGTTTTGTTGGTTTGGCGACTTGAACGTGGCTAATTACAGGTTATTTAACAACAGCTGCAACAAAAATGATTCACATAAATGGCTGCCAACGTCGGTGTTTAAAGTTCACTTCCTCTTAACCCATTCCAAATTAATCCCTCCTTTTTACGCCCCTCAAGAAAAAAGCTTTGGAAACAATGTGTAAAATGAAGAAATTGCTTGAATCAAGCAATTTCTTCATTATCCACAATGTTTTCTATCCAAAAAGATGAAAAAATTTAAAATTTCATCATCTTGAAATTGTCGTCTGAAGCTTCTTTCAATTTGGACAAATCTAAAATTTTGCTGTGTGGGAAAAGGTTAATGAAATATTTGTTGGTCGATTGACTCTTTGATTGACAGTTGCGATCCGTCTATTATCATACAAACCCTTTTCTTCCCATAAGAGTAACATAGGAGTTTTAAACTTTCCCCTTGCGACTTTTCTTTGTCCGCTAACATTACTCTCATTTTCAAAAGTCGGAAATCGATTTTTTTTTATTGTATACTCTTTCAGGTTGTATGTTTTTTTTTTATTGTATACTCTTTCAGGTTATAGGCTTTTCGGTTCATACCTCCATGAAAATAAAAAATATTCTCTTCATTACTTATAATTCAACAGCATCGAGCGAAAAAAGCAAAAACTTTACAATTTGGCACTTTTTTATCTGTAAGTATTTTGTGCGGAAGCATACAAAATCGCTGCATGCTCAAAATTTTGTTCATGAAAATGAATAGTTTTTTTTTATCGGAACACCCGTTTTTGATAGACGAAACTAAAGATTGAATTGTATATACTGTATATTCTCTTCACTTCTTTAATGTTTATATTTCTAGGCGAGAAAGATAAGAAAATTAATACCAAAATGAGTAGTGTTTTATCCGTTTAAACTTTTCCTGTTTTGAAAAACTTGAGACCTGTCCAAATTCATAGATTGTGCAGACGAAAATTCAAACCGGATTTGATTTGAAAAATGACCATTCAGTATGGTAGAAAATTTTGTGGTAAAAGCAGAAATTGCTTGTTATAAGCTTTTTTTTTTTTATATTTCTACAATGTTTTTTCAATTATAAAATCACAGGTACGTTAAAAACCCGGAATTGGACAGGAAAGGGTTAAGGCATTTTTGAACGACTTTTTGTACTGCAGTCAAAGTATTTACATATTTTGTTAAAGCCTGAAACAATTTTAGCCGATCAAAAGGCGGGAAATGCCAAACAGTCAACAATGATTGCTTCCCTAAACATATCTTTTAATTAGCCATCGCACCCATTATTCTTGAAAGTAACTCAAAGAAATGTATCATCCATCTTTCAAATTGATAAATTTCAAGCTTTTTATTTTATCTAGACTGCTTTCGCAGAAAACCCGAGGTATTGCAATGGCCTGGTCCTCGTCTGTGACAGCGTCGTTGTCGCCCAAAAACTTTGACATTTTGTAATATCTGGTATTACTGGACACATTCGCTTGAGACTCGGAATATATGTTCACTATCAAAAAAGCGGTCTATACCAACAAGAAGGGTAACTCTACATGCAATTTTTAAACAAATTATGTCCCCTTTACGATTTACAAATTTACCCACAATCAAGCATTTGAACAGCCGAGCAAGGCATCTGCATGTGGTGCTCTTGTTTCCGGTACTTTTTAAATTAATATAGACGGCATCACACTTTTCAAAAGTTCTGTTGAACCGAAGCCCGACTCTGTCTAAAATCTGCGGCATTTGAAAAACAACAACAACAACAAAAAACAACAAAAAAACAACATTTCTTCGTTGCAAATGGACGAATAAAAGTTTTGAGCTTTAGTGGGATGACGAGTTGTTGAATCGGATTAGATGCTATGATTTTGCTTGTTTAAAAGAATGACAGGATGCCATTATAAGATGCACAACGGTTGCGGTATAGATGTGAGATACGCGTTAAACACCTTCCATTTTGTCGATTTAACGTACGTTTTAAGCAGTTGAATATACGGCCATTGTCATCCTCGGGGAAACGTCAAGAATTGTCACACCGCGGCTGTCAATCAAATAACCAGTCGACTAATGAAATCAGTCATTTATTTGGACTGGAAGTTAACTTATGACTTCGACATTGGCAGCATTTTTGTTGGTTTGGCGACATGAACGTCGTAACTACAGTTTATTCAAGCTGTGGTTATGACGTTTAGGTCATCAACCAAGCATTTTACTTTTTTGTTACTTGTAAAATCGAAGTTGTACTTCCTGTCAGAGTCAATGGGCAGGGCCAACTGAGTGAGTTGGCGGGGCCAGTGATTGGTAAACTCTCACTTCGCCTGACGTACTTTCGAAAATGGTCTGCCCTGTTGCACTGATTTGAATATTCATGTCTAAATATTATCCCCGATTTATATAAGGAGAAGACGTACAGAATGAAAGAGTATGGATTTTGTTTTATTATAAACTTTCGGCGAAACATAAATTTACATTTAACCCATTTCCATGCAGTGACACTTTTATGTGCCCTTAGAAAAAAGGTTGTGGACAACATTGTGGATAATTAAGACATTGCTTGTTGCAAGCAATTTCCTCATTATCCACAATGTTTTCAACCTCACAAACTAAATTTTTGTCTGCAATTTCTTTCAATTTGTACCAGTTTGAAATTTTGTCGTTGGGTAATGGGTTAATCAAAATTACTTGAGGATATATATTATATATTAAATGGTTAAAAAAGATGAATAAATGAGAATACATGCGTTAGATAATCATTCTACAGGTTACTTATTCTTAAACATACAAGAATACTTTACTATTAATAATAAACACTTAATTAACTTCATTATGAAGTGTGTTACAAAACAATTAGACAGAAAATCATAGTACATGGTTACGCTTTATAGGTATAAATAACAGTTTTGAGCTTTTCATTTAATGTGACTTTATCTCCCCACCTGCATGGTCATAGTAGCCAAGCAACTGACGGGCACAAACATTTATGTGAAAAGGGAAATAATTCTTCAAGAATGGTATGTTGACTCTTTAGAATTTTGACAAATCGGCTTATCATTAAATAGATATCGCATTTGAAAATAACAGCAGCAATATTGCAAGAAATTCACAACATAAAATCACTCGTTACCATACATGTATCTAATGTCAAGGGGAGATATTTCAACAATCAGGAAACTTGACACTTCGAAATTGTGCTTTGCCACTTGTCGTTAATGTATCAAATGAGTGTAATATATGTTAAACTGAAGTAGTTTACAACACGAAAATCTCTACTTTTCTCAGATTTTATTGTATACTTTACTCTTGAAGAGTTGGCGCTTTATTACTACATCTTTGAAAGCATCAAACTGTGTAAGTTTCAAAACAATAGGATAAAACTGCTAGAGAAATTTTGGACACGAGTTGATAGTTATATGTGTAAACTGTCAGTTGAAACAATTGACTAAACGCTGGCCCCGTCCACTTATTCTGTTGGTCCCCGCCAGTTGGCTCTTACAGGAAGTTCCATTTCGATTTTACACATTAAGTCTAAAATCAACATAATTACCTCACATAACCGACGGCTCATGTCATAGTTCAAAGATAACTTCCAGTCTAAATGAAGGGTTGCATTGGTTGACTTATTATTTGATTGACAGCCGCGCTTGGTCAATTGAAGAACAACCGAATTAAGAGTTCGCGACACTGTTTTGAGGCAGGAGTATCAACGGAAACATAAACGGACGAGGCTGTTACAAGTAAACATCCGCAAATATTCGTTTTTCGGATGTATAAATTTGAATTTTCTAGTCGGTTAATTGCTTCTATCTAACCCGACTACTTTGAGCGAGAAAAACGTCAAAATGACGGTTCCATGTATGCTTATCCACTCCATAGTCTTACTTCAGGGCCTTATAAAAACATACGACATATTTAATATGTTTATACTTTTAGAATTTTATCTTTTACGCCAATGAATGGCCCCGAGTCCAGGAATTACTTCAACTGGGCCACCGTGTGTTGTTGTTTCAATTGCCATCATTTGCCCTGGCAAGAGATCTACCCTTGAGCCATCTGAATTTAATACTACGTCTTTCATCTTTTTGGCAACTTTTGGCCTTTTAACCCTTCCACCACCTTTCCCTCGTCTCATTTTGTTAGCACGTCGCATTTGTCGCCGTTGCTGCCTCTCCAACCGTCTTTGCCTCCGCTCGGCTTTATTTGCAAGCTGCCTTTGTCGCGCGGGATTTGCATTCCCATTGGTAAAGATATCATTTTGTGCGAAACCTGCCTTTGAGCCGGTAAGGATGGGACCTTCGTTGACAGAAAAGGGTTGTGCAACTGCTCCATCTAAATGGACAGGTCCAAGTTCCCTCGCGACTTGTTGTCCCTGATTGTTTTGTCGCCATTTATTATTGCGCCATGGTCTATCCACACCTTGTCCATCAACACCCACTTGCGATAAGTCTACTGGCTGCATTTGTTGTGGTCCTTTGACAATTGGTTTCCTCCGCGCATTAGTTCGTCTATTTTGTCGATTTCTCCTATTTCTACCGCCGTTCATACCACCTGATACAGGGTCTGTGCCGTCAACAAATTCTCCCGTTGCAGGACCTAATTGAACAGGACCCAACAATGCTGGTTGTCCACCTATTGCTTGATCTGTCCCATCAATGAATCCGCCCGATGCAGGACCTAATTGTACTGGACCTAACACTGCTGGCTGTCCACCTATTGATGGATCTGTCCCGTCAATAAATTCTCCCGATGCAGGACCAAGCTGTACAGGACCTAATAAAGTAGGCTCACCATGTTGTTGTCCCATCAAGCCATCAAATGATGCATTGCTTCCTCTTTTATTATTCTTCTTTCTCCTGTTCTTTCTTTTCCGTTTATTCGGTCCTACGTGGTCAACAGGAACAGAACCAAGATCAACCGGTCCCAGTTCAACCGGACCTAGTTCAACAGGCCCTAGGTCGACTGGGCCCAATAAAACTGGCTTAGTGGACTTAGGACCGGATGGTTGTCTTCCGTCATAATTCGATGGCATTCCACCAACTGTTTCAAAAGTGTCGATTGGAATGGACTGGTCTTGATTCGAAACCAACGCTGGACCGAGAGGTAGAGGTTCACCACCTTTATCGATAACAGAGGGACGTCCGTCGTAGTTTGCATCATGGGGTAATCCAACAGGGTCTATAGAAATCGCCCCATTGGTATCCAGTCCAGACTGTAGACCGTCATAAGTTGCTGGTAGTGAATCCTTTACTAAATGTGGAGGTACGTCAACCGGCACTTTAACCGTATCTACGGGTTGTACCCCATCATAATGTGATGGTTGATTTATATTAATTATATTTGGAATATTGTTTGGGATTGATTGCTTTACTCCCTCAAGAGTTTTTTTGGTAGAACCAATCAGAGATCCGTCTTCTTGTGCAAAGAAAGGAAGTAAAGCCCCGTCGGGATTAATTTTAATATGTGGTGGTATATTAATGGTGCCTAATTGAAAAAGATGATCAGTTGATGACGCCGTTGACTTTCCTTTTAAATGTTGTGGTAAAACAGCACTTGGACCTACAGGTATATCTATTATTCCTGATTTTCGTCTCAGATGTGGTGGTATCGGTTTTGGCCCTATTTCTGAAAGATTAACTTGTTTATCAGGAATCGATTTCTGGCCTTGTTGCTGCTTTGTGTTAGTTCCAATAGTTTGCTGTTGAGGAGACCCAATAATAACTGCTTGTGTTTTAGGGGTATGTCTTAATACTGGGGACAAGTTAATTGGTTGGTTTTGTGTGGGTATTTGAGAGAGGACTTGACCAGCTAGTCGGGACAAGTCTACGCCAAGAGACGATGCGATCCCTTGTCCTAGACCTTGCATATTCGGAGCATTACCCATCAAACTTGGCAATCCGAGTTGTTGCGCTATTGTTCCTGAACTTGGTAACATTCCACCACTAAAGAATATTCCAGCTTGTCTTTTCTTTCTAATTTTAGATTCAATTGCTTCATTCGTATTAGAGGCTTTGCCTGAGAAAGAAAAATAAACTGATTGAGAAATTGCCGTACGCCAAATAATTAAGAAATTATGACACAACATCACAAGTTGGAACTATTTTGCTTTTTACCCTTTCCCTTTTTCCAAAATTTTAGACCTGTACGAATTCAAAGTTTTTGCAGACGAAAACTTAAAGTGGCTTTAATTTGAAAATTATTCATTCAGTATGGTAGAAAATATTGTGATAAAAGAAGAAATTGCTTGTTGCAAGCATTTTTTTCTTTTCCCACAACGTTTTCTCAAGTATAAGGTCACAGGGACGTAAAAACAAGTAATTGTACAGGAAAGGGTTAAGTGCCAAGGCGTACTTGAATTGATTAGATTTTCTTCTGCAATTCTACAAAAGATCATAATTTGGATTTCATAGAAAGGAACAGAAAAATGTCATTAGTGTCCCCCTTTTTTGTAAGGTTTTAATAGTATTATTAGATCTTAAACAAATCTTTCGACTGTACAGTTGTTGGTTTTTTTTTTACCATATGAAAGAAAAATAAGGTGCAAAATTGTCACAAGATACACATTGCTTGATGTCGACTAGGGTAGGGGATTTAAATAAAAGTCAGAAAGAGAACAACGGACAATAACTTGCATGGTGGAGTTACGATTCTTTAGCCTGTTATTGTGACCATGAAATTTCCTGATCATAGCCAATATACTTCCAGAGATGGACAAAATTAAAGTTTGAAAAACTCAAGTACAAAAACCAAAAAACTAAAACAAAACATCACGCGGTAGAGTTATGCTTCTTGTTCATTGCACATTCCCTCGGTGGGGTCTATCTTCACAAAGTTTCATGATAATAGCTATAATACTTTCAGAGATATGCTACGGGCCAAATTCAAGTCTGAAAAATAGCAATAACACAGAAAAAAGCATGGCAGCGTTATGGTTCTTTTGCAGTGCACTTCTCCTTAGTGAGATCTATCCATACATAAAGTTTCATTATCATACCCTTTTATACTTTCAAAGATATGCCACAGGCGCAATTCAAGTCTAAAAATACAAAGAGCAATATCTAAAAATATTGTAGTGTTATGATTCTTTTTGCTCTGCAAATCCTATTGATGAGATCTATCCATAAAGTTTCGTGATCATACCTATCATACTTTCAGAGAAAAAGCCCCGAACAAAATTCAACTCTGAAAATGAAAATAATAAAAATATAAAACCAACAACAAAGGGCTAACTAAAAAATAAGAACCATAGAGTTATAGTTCTTGTGCAATGCACTCCGTAATCATGCAATGAATACAACTGCAAAGTTTCAAGTCTGTCGGACATAAGGTTCAATAGTTCGCGCCGGTCAGGGAACTGGAGGTCGGACGCCATTGGTGATCCCATAATACGCCCTGCCTTTTGACGGGCGTATAAAAATGCAATCGAGAGAGAGAGAGAGAGAGAGAGAGAGAGAGAGAGAGAGAGGGAGAGAAGAAGAAGAAGAAGAAATTATTATCGTTTTGAGTGTAAATATTCGCTTAAAATTTAAATACCGCTGTAAAAATAATCAGTCAACCATTGACATCATTCATGTAACAAAAAGTAGAATGGTGAGTTTATCGACATAAACGTCGTAGCTACAGCTTAAACAAGCTGTAGTTACGACGTACGAGTCGTCAAACCAACAAAGATGTTTTATACATATGTCGGCCACTGCGGATTTCAAAGTGAACTTTCAGTCTAAATGAGCGATTTCATTAGTCGACCGGTTGCTTGACTGACAAACGCGAATGTCCAATTAACCTACTTCGTAATGCACTTCGAAAATAAATATGAAGCTGAAGATTTATGAAAAAAGTATTTGCTGAAATTGAACTTTTGAAATGGAAATTTGCACAGAATAATTGACCAATCGCTGACCCCGCCTACTTACTCCATATGCCACGCCCATCGACTCCGAACGTTGTTAATTTGCAAAATTCATGGCAAGTAGTATGTAACAAAAGGTAGAATATTTAGTTTGCGACTTGAAAGTCGTAACTACATCTAGAAAAGCTGTAGTTACGACGTTTCAGTGAACAAACCGACAAAAAAGGTTAACAAAAATAGCGCCAGTTTTGGAGTTCAAATCTCATTTCTGGTCTAAATGAATGACTGTAAATTTGATTGACAGTCGCGATTGGGCAATTGTGATTGTTAGTTTGAACTGTGCTTTTTACGCCGTTTTTGAACAGTCTTTCAATTATATCCAAACGAAGTTGACTTATTCACGAGCTTCCTTGGAATTACTAGGCTTGGGCTGTGAATGCCTTGCTTAGCGGAATAACCAAGCGACGGGGACTTGAACCCACAACTCTCGGCCGCGACTTCACTGATAACGAGTCTGCCATTCAAATAAATGATTTTGCATGAACCCCTTTACCAAATATGAAGTTGCACTATGCATGCCAAAACATTTACCTACAAATGAAAAAGGATCTCACTGGTTAAATTAACGATGCATTCGTAAAGATTTATTTTTCGTCTATATCCTTTAGAATGAATTAATTTTAAATATGGATATGCAATACTTCTGAGAATATTTCAGTTTACATATGTTATATTGTATGATTATCGATCTATATCTCGTGTAAAATAGTTTTATGATCCGAAGGAAAATCGGTATATATAGCTTTCCATATTCCTATTTTGGTGAAATAATTGATTTCCTGAAAACAACAATAACAAAGAAGAAAGAAATAAATCTAAACAAATAAACAAACAAAACCCCACCAAACACTCATTTTTCTTTGGGTCGTTTATTCCTCTCGACGCTACTTAGGCTGTTTATACTAATCTTTTTTTAGTTCGATTACGAGAAAAGCTTTACGCATATAAGGTCGCTCTTGAACACTCACTATCAAGATGTTTCACGACACTGAAAGCAAGGCAGTGGCTAAAACTCACTGCTTACAGCTGAGTAGACTGGCTATCATAAAGACACCTCGTTTGTACATGGGAGATAACTCTAGAGAATAATTTATCTTTCAGCTACGTGTTTACTAGACTTACATGTAACGGGTTTTAATTTCCAATCATGGTTTTATAATAAAATAAAACAGAGACAAAGGAACACCAATCTGAAATCCTTTAATTTTACTATCTCCTATTGAAAACGGAGTTTAGGTAAGTTGTTGTTGTCCCAAGATCTTTTCGTCCGTCTGTCCGGAACAATATCCTTATTGCCCCTTGGGCCAAAGTAAAAAACTAATCACACTATGAATACGCGAAGTGGATTCATACATAAGTGTGATTAGATTTTTCGGTGCATACCTCCATGAAAACAAAAAAATCTCTCCATTTCTTATAATTTAATAGTATCGAGCAAAAAGTGCAAATATTTTACAAATTTTGATATCTTTTTTTATCGGACTATTTTGTGCGGAAGCATTCAAAGTCGCTGCGTGCTCAAAATTTTGTTCATGGAGTTATGAAGATTTTTTTTTCGACCAATCAGAACGCCCGTTTTTGATAGACGAAACTAAAAATTAAATTATATTTGAATTAACGATAATTGTCTGACGAAATATACTTTGAATTAATAGTTACTCATTTCCATGTCACAGAAAAGGGGACTTCTTATCGAGTTACCTTTTCGGCAATTCTACTCTATAGTACAGAACAAAAAGAACTTTGTATCTACACTTCTTCATCGGGCTCAGAGATCTGAAAAAAATTTCACCTGTCCAAATTCGAAGGTTTTTGCTGACGAAAATTTAAAGTGGATTTAATTTGATAGAATAAGGAAAATACAGGACAAAAAGTATAGTTGAATTAGAAGAAACTGCATGTTACAAACTATTTCTTCTTTTTCTACAATGTTTTCTCATTTATAAAAAAACAGGGACGTAATAACCAAGGATTGAACAGGAAAGAGTTAATATGCTAATTAAGTTGCTACATTGTATTGTCAAACATTGAAAAGGAAGCATAATTTGAAACCCATTTTTTCAATAAAATCTCTGTTATTAGACGTATACTGCATGTTATTCATAGACTATTTGTGTTACATGAAAAAAGGTGTATAAGCAGCCTTTGATTTAGAGAGAGAGTTTGAAAGTTCTATGTGCGTCAGTAGAACCCGTGCGCCTTTCAACAAAATATCCTATAACTGTCTCCTCCTCCTAAAGTTATGGACAGTCTTTATTAACCCTTGTCATGCTGTATAAATTACCTTACTGAATTGCTGTAAAATCAAAGGGCTGAAAGCACTGATAGTACTTGTTTGTTCAAAATTCAATATTTCTTTTAGAAGTCAATTTTATAACAACTCCAGCAGGAAAATTACAAGCAGGAAGTGTAGACTAAGATCAGACTGCACTTATGTGCAGACTGATCTTTGTCTACACCTCCTGCCAAAACCGGATTATTCCGGGTTCAGCATGACAAGGGTTAAACCAGACAGTGATGGTACAGCGTAAGATTCCTAGTCATAAGGTTCAGGGTTCGATCTCCGGTCGCGGCGAATATCCTTTCCGACATTTGTCTCCAACCAACGGATAGATAATTATAAGCCTATGTGGGACGAGCAACTTAAGACTCTGAAAGGATGTTGTGCAAGAATCAATGGATATGTGCTACAGTCGCCGCGATATGACTGAAATATTGTAAAAAGTGGCATTAAAACCCAATCAACCCACCAACCAATCAATCCATCGATCAATCAATCATCCAATCAATCAAGCAGGGTTGTTACCTGAGTGAAGCTCTGATATATTGAGCAAGTACTAAAAAAATACTGAACAATGCCGCTTTTTGACGCCCTGAGGTAATATGACATCGAAAAACTTTGGGGAAAAGTAGAATTTGCTTGAATAAGCAATTTCTACTTCTATTACATTTTTTTTTGTTCTATTTGACATTCATTTTCAAATTTTAGCGCAATTGGACAAGTCTTAAGTAATTCCTTTCAATTTTGACCACTCTAAAATTGTGCCTGCAGGAAAAAGGATAATTTTTTATTCGTGCATTTGAAATCTATCATTAATCCTCGACAGAAAGAGGTGAAAGTGCAACATACCTAATTATTAGAAAGAAAGAAAAAAATCATGAATTAATAAATTATTCTCTGTTGTTAGTTGATTCTATGCATGTCTTGTAAGGAAATTTTGATATCTTCTCGAACATATAAACGATTTGTAAAGGAATTCCATTGGCGTATTTGTCATACTCAAAAGGTTACCGGCTTGAAATTGCTTAAATATGTACCAATTTAAAAGCTAATAAGAGAATTTTCGCTGCGAAAATAAAGGACTATCTTTCAGATCGACATGGCGAAATATTCAACGTTTGACCCTGAGCTGTTACCTTGATCATGAATCAATCTGAATATTTCTTTCAAATTGTACATTTTCTCATGATGGAGAAACAATATACCAGACCCTGAGCTGTGAACTTGACCTTGGAGTTATCAAAATATGTTTTACGCAACATGGTACATCTGCTAATGATAGAGAACGGTTGTGAAAAGTTATGTTAATCTCCATCCCTAAATGACGGAGCTATGCTCTTGACATGCTTAGTTTTAACGTTTGACCTTGAGCTATGACCTTGACCGTGGAGCTATCTTTTTGTTTTTCAAACGTCATATCTACTTATGATAGTGAACAACTGTGCAAAGCTTTTTCGAAATCCATCCCTGATTTAGGAGCTATGGTCCGGTCATGCTTACTTTTAATGTTTGATCTTTAATTGAGACCATTTTCTTTCAAAATGGTACATAAACTCATGATAGAGAACAATTGTACTCAAAATCGCCCTTAAATGAAGGAGCCTTACACTGGACAAGCTTATACTTTTAATGTTTGACCTTGAATTTTGACCTTAAGCTAGGAACTATATAAACAAGAGGCCAATGAGGGCCTGAGACGCTCTACTGGTTATCACGTTTTCCGTTAAAGAAATCTGATATTTAAGGAAGTTAATTGCTCAAAGAAGAATGCATAAAGAAAAAAAAGGGGCTTTATCCCCTTTATCATTTTAAGCAGCAATCCTCAAGGCCCCTTTTCCCATGTTTCATGACGGATCCACTCCATTTCCAAAAGAAAGTTACCTTATGACCCTACAATCATTCTGTGAATATTTCATCAGAATCTGACAATAATTGTGGACTTAATCACATAAACAGGATTGTTTTGAATGAAAATCAATAAGGCCCCTTTTCCTGTGTTTTCTGATGGATCAATTTCATTCCAAAAGGAAGTTTCCTTACAAACCGACAATTGTCCTGTGAAATTTAAAAGACAACTTGATAATGATTGTGATCTTCATCACATACACAAGAATGTTTTGAATGATAATCTGTAAGGCCCCTTTTCCTGTGTTTCAAATGCCACAATTATTCCATGCATCTTTGAAGAGGATCCAATAAAACTGTTGACTTTATTGTGTTAACAAAGATATTAATTCAAGTTCTCATAGGGCCCCTTTTCCCGTGATATTTTACTGTTGGTTTTATCATTCTATGAAAGTTAAAAGAGATATTTAAAAAAAAAACATATCTCCCCTTTTTACATGATACTTGATGGATTGTACCCAGTTCTGAAAAGAACCATCTAAGTATTTGTACAATCATTCTGTGAAATTTTGAAGTGAATCTGTTGAAATCAAGGGACATCATTGTGTTAACCAGAATATTTAAGAGAGTTTTTCATAAGGCCCCTTTTTATGTGACCCTTGCTATAGTCAGATCCACTGTCAAAATCAACAATTGGAATGATGGTACAATCAATCTGTTTAATCTGTGGAATTTATTGTGTTAATGAGTTTATAGTGAAATATTCATAGGGCCCCTTTTCTCATGATACTTTACAGAACAAACCAAATTTCAAAAGGAACAATTCTAATGAAGGTAGAATCATTCTTTAAAGGTTAAAGAGAATCAATGAAAACAGTGGACTGAATTGTGTCAAGAATTTTTGTAACTAAATTTTCATAAGGCCCCTTTTTCTGTGAAACTTAACAAATCAGACCCAATATACAAAGGAACAATCCTAATGATAGTTTGAAGAAAATGATTAAGACTGAGGACTTTATTGTTATATTGATGTTTTGTAATAAAATTTTTATAAGGTCCCTTTTCTTGTGTCACTTAACCAATCAGACCTAATTTACAAAGGAACAATCCAAATGATGGTACAATCATTCTATTAAAGTTTGAAGAGATTCTGATAAAGACTGAGGGCATTGTTGTGTTTATGAGGATTTGGTAATACTTTTTCATACAGCCCCTTTTCCTATGATACTAGACAGATCAGGCCCAATTTGGAAAGAAACAATCCTTATGATGGTACAAACATTCTGTGAAAGTTTGAACAGAATCTGATGAAAACTGCAGACTTTATCTTGGTGTCAAATTTTTAAAATGAAATTTTCTTAAGGCTCCTTTTCCTGTGATACTTGAAGGATCAGGTCTCATATCAGCATCAACAATCGTGATTATTGTACAATGATTCTGTGAAGGTTTGAATAAAATCCAATGAAAGCTCTGGACTTGGTTACAAGGATTAAAGATAAAATTCTCTAAAGGCCCCTTTTCCTATGATACTAGACAGATCACGCCTAATTTGAAAAGAAAGAATCCTTATGATGGAATAATCATTCTGTGAAAGTTTTAACAGAATCTGATGAAAACTGTTGACTTTATTGTGGTACAATGATTTTAAAATTAAATTTCATAATGCTCCTTTTCCTGTGATACTTGACGGATCAGGTCTAATGCAAACATCAACAATCATTATTATTGTACAATTATTCTGTGAATGTTTGGAGAAAATCCGATGAAAGCTCTGGACTTGGTAACAAGGATTTATAAATGAAATTTTCATAAGGCCCCTTTTCCTGTGCTCTTGACAGTTCAAACCCTGTTATGAAAAGAATGATAGTTATGACCTTCCAATCATTCTGTGAAAGTTTCAACAAAATCTGATCAAAGCTGTGGGCTTTATTGTGTTAACAGGATTTTATTAATTGAATTTTCATATAGCCCCTTTTCCCATGTTACTTGATGGATCTGAACCAATTCCAAAGGGAACTCTTCTTACAAAAGTATAATTATTCTGTTTGAGTATAAAGACAACCCCATCTCATCTGTGGACTTACAAGCATTAATTAAGATTTTTTTAATTGAATTTTCCTAAGGCCCCTTTTCCTATGTTTCTCAATGGATCAGACCCAATTTGAAAGGAACAATCCTTATGATGGTACAATCATTCTGTGAAAGTTTGGAGTCAATCAGATGAGAACTGTGGACTCTAGAGTGTTAACAAAGATCTTTGAATTAAATTTTAATAAGGCCCCTTTTCCTATGTTTCTTGGGGAATCATATCCGATTCCAAAAGGTACAATCCTTATGATGGTACAATCATTCTGTGAAAGTTTGAAGAGAATCCGTTGTAAATTGTTGGCTCTAGATTATTAATGAGAATTTTTTATCAAACATTTCATAAGGCCCCTTTTTCCTGTGTTTCTTGAAGGATCATACCAAATTTCAAAAGGAATAATCCTTATGATAGTTCAATCATTCTGTGAAAGTTTGAAGGGAATCCGATGAAAACTATTGACTCCAAAGTGTTAACAAGAATTTTTTAATTAAATTTTCATAAGGCCCCTTTTCCCCTGTTTCATAACAGATCAGACCCATTTTCGAAAGGAACGATCCTTATGATTGTACAATCATTCTGAGAAAGTTTGAAGAGAATCCAAAGAAAACTGTGGACTCTATCGTGTAAACGAGGATTTTTTAGTTAAATTATCATAAGGCCCCTTTTCCCGTGTTTCTTGACGGATCATACCCATTTTCGAAAGGAACGATCCTTATGTTGGTACAATCATTCTGAGAAAGTTTGAAGAGAATCAAATGAAAACTGTGGACTCTATCGCGTAAACGAAGATTTTTAATTGAATTTTTAATGAATTTTCATAAGGCCCCTTTTCCCATGTTTCTTGACGGATCATACCCATTTTCGAAAGGAACGATCCTTATGATTGTACAATCATTCTGTGAAAGTTTGAAGAGAATCTGATGAGAACTGTGGACTCTATCGCGTAATAGAGGATTTTTAATTAAATTTTCATAAGGCCCCTTTTCCCATGTTTCTTGACGGATCATACCCATTTTCGAAAGGAACAATCCTTATGATGGAACAATCATTCTGAGAAAGTTTGAAGAGAATCTGATGAAAACTGTGGACTTAATCGCGTAAACGAAGATTTTTTAATTAAGTTTTAATTAGGCCTCTTTTCCCGTGTTTCTTGACGGATCTGACCCAATTTCGAAAGGAACGATCCTTATGATGGTACAATCATTCTGTGAAAGTTTGAAGAGAATCCGGTGAAAACTGTGGACTTTATCGCGTAAACAAGGAAAAGTTTAACGGACGGACGACGGACGGACGGACGCACGGACGGACGCACGGACGCCGGACGGGAAAAAGCCATCGCTATAGCTCTAGTGGCCTTCGGCCAGTAGAGCTAAAAACGGGAAAATGCAGATAAAAATCATGGCTTTTAATGACGGGGCTGATTTCAATGTGTGGTATAAAATGCAAACTAAGAGATAGAAATATTCATCTTAGAGAGCAGATTCTGAATTTAAATGAAAATTCGCATGAATGGTTCTTTGACGACCCTTTTTCAGATTCCTTCAAGGAACGTGCAATCTATTGGCGGGGCAATTTATATTTATTGTTTATCGTGAAAATCTATAGTAGAATTAATTTGAAAAATAACCATTCAGTAGGGTAGAAAATATTGTAGAAAAAAATGAAGAAATTGCAGTCACAAGCAATTTCTTCTTTTCTACAATGTTTTCTCAATCATAAGATCACAGAGACGTGAAAACCAGGGACTAAACAGGAAGGGGTTTATTATACTGCAAAAGAAGTTATTCAAATGAGTTGCTTTCGGTATTGAAAAAACAAACAAAAAGAACTACTTATATGATTAATAATTACAGGCCGTTGGACCGATTCATAAGTGCCCCTTGTTTAAAATAGATTATTCTTCTATTTTACGAATACCCAAATTTCTTGCAGAACTTACAATACGTAGTCAATTTCTAGTTTTCTGACACTGTTTACCCGATTTCAATATACATAGGCGTCAAAATTAGGGATTTTAGGTAGTTGCTAAAATATGTAGAAAATTTGATCAGACTCTTAATTATACCCTCTGTAAATTATACTAGGTGATAGAAAAAAGTTTCTTTATCTTTTGATTGGCACACATCAAAAGTGCTCTTTTCAAAGTGATGCTTGACCGTCACAGGCTAAGATTGGAGATTCTTTTGAATATCCTTAGTCAGAATGACAGGAATGCGTCATTGATAAAAAAGTAGGTGTCGACTTATTATCACAAGAAGCGGAATGATAAATATTGTACACTTTATAAAACCTTAACCCTTTCCTGTACAATCACTGGTTTTTACGTCCATGCAATTTTATACTCAAGAAAATATTGTGATAAAAGAAGAAATTGCTTGATACAAGCAATTTCTTCTTTTATCACAATATTTTCTACTACATAGAATGGTTTTGTTTCAAAATGCACTCACTTTTCATTGTCGTCTGCAAAATGTTTCAAATTGGGCCAGTCTAAATTTTTGAGAAACAGGAAAGGGTTAATTAGCTTTTAAAAACCGTAATAGCTAAACGAATTACGGCCTTAGTCAAAATGACGGGAATCCGTAATTGATAAGAAAAGTAGGTGACGATTTATCATCACAAAGAGCGGAATGATAAAAATTGTATACTTAATAAAACCTTAATTAGCTTTTAAAAGCTGTAATAGCTAAAAGCATTACAGCTTTACATCGTGGCATTACGTTTTAAGTGGATTGTGTAGATGAAATGCATATCGATTTATTAACTAGATATGTTTAATATGCTGCAGTTACGACATTATAGTCTTCAAACAAACAACAACACTTCACAAAATGCCGGCCAATCTCTGAGTTATAAGTTCACGTCCGGTTTAAATGAATCATTTGATTGGTCGATTGATTCTTTGATTTACTGGCGCGATCCGTCAAATTGGCAAGTGGTCGAAGTTACATCGACAAACACAAGATAGGCCTACATGTATAACTTGAAATAGGAGTGTTGAATAATTTATCAAACAACTTTCGAAATTCATGGCCTTAATCCGTTCAACGGTCGTTTTTTCGTTTCCGTGCTCTTATAAACTAATAAAACCATAGCCAATTAACTTTATACAATTATTGTCAATGATCCAACGAAGTGTCCGTTCGTTTAAGGCGCACGTAGGCCAAAGGTCAGGGTCACAATTCACCTTTGATTGGAAACCGATTGCGTGTTCCAGTTCGTTAGCCTTTTACCTAAAACTTTGAAACTTTGTACCGATGTTAGTTGCCCCATTGTTTTAGCTCAAGAAGGTCAATTGTGTTTCTTGACCGGAAAATCCTTGTCAGCCTATGATAGAGAACAACTGTGCAAGTCAGCTTTCCGAATATTCTAGGGATGCTTTTATTTCAAATTTAACAATGATATCCATTTTACTGTTTTCTTGTAAGCCATTTGTCAGTATGTTAATGCTAAACTAAGCCGTGTTTACGCAAGCAAGCTACGGTGATATTTCGCTAATTTTATGTCTAAATGTTTTTATTATGAAACTATATTTCGGAGATAATTTGTTTGAAGGATGCATGTAATATACGACGATTTTTATGAGAAAAAAGATAAATAAATAGACTAATGTGTATAAACAAGGATACTATAATAAAAAGCAAACTTTATTCAAGCATACAAAAGCTTACAGGGTGACACACAATAAGTACAATACAAATAAAGAATCTAGATCGTAATAAGTAAAACAAAGTAATTCATGATGAAATATGATTATGCAATAAGTAAGATTACAAAACATTACATAGAAAATTGAATAGATAGTAATCGTTGGCTTCAGCGTTAAATCGATTTATCATTTTCATTGAGTGAACAAAAAAGCTATATTTTCACGAGTGGCTTCCCAGCCACTCGGGAAAATATAACTTTCCTTGTTCACCCAATGAAAGATTAATCGATTTTACAATATAACAAACGAATTCTCTATTACCTTAATGAAAAAAAAGATAAATCCTGAGATGTTTCGTGCAAAACCTTTTACAGCATGTGAATTGCATGTCAATGTGATGACGTCATCAGTGTCTTGGGTCCGGCTTAGATAATGTTCAGTAGCTTTGAATGACCTTCAAAACAGTGAGTTTATAATTTTGTTAATTTTACTGATTTTTCGAAGAAATCATAAAACCCGACATAGATCTCTCTACAATCCACAGGTTGACATTAAGAAATATGTAGACTAGTAAAGGGTTGAGAGCTTGGGTTTTCCGAGACACAGTGCTATGTAGATTCACATTTTGTGTTATTACTATTATCATAATAAAAGAAATTGGCAAGATTTTAACCCCAAGCGTATAACTGTGTCTACAATTTCGGCTTTTGCCGACTTCCATTTATTCTCCTTTTGTAGGGCTTTTCTTTTATTAAGTTGACCTTTAAAAACTCATCTGTTATCTTAATGAAAACAGATTACTTTGTCCTACCAATCGATCATTAAAATAATTTAGTCGAAACAAAACATCTGAGCCTGGCGTCTTCAGTTTTGAAATGTCAATGTCAAATGTCACAAGAAAATTGAAATTAGTATTAAGATGGCACATGGGTCGATGTTAGTGAGAAACATGAAAATAAAAAAGAGCAAACTCTTAATGAAATATTAAATTCCATTATTCTTATACATTTTTTCAGGGAAATGGTGTAAAGTTTGGTTCAAATACTAAACACGAGAAAAAGACAACGCTCCACCATAATACTTTTCGAACCATTTTCATCAAAGAACTCGCATATTGATAATTATACACCGAAGAATGACAAACGAAAGGTAGCAGAAAATTGAAAGAACACAGAATGAAACATAGTAATGAGATTCTAATTTCCCTGACTACCTGCACATGTTAGCTATTTTACCACAATTATGAAGTGCCCCGCTATTCCAAAGTGAATCCATTGCATAAAGTGAAATATGTTAGGTTAGATCTTTTGAACATAACAATCGTGTGCACGTGTGAGCTCTATATTAGAAAAGCTTCCCTGGCCATTTGAAATACAAGTGCATTGATTTATTTCCATTTAGAATTAAAATCATTAAAGTATGTTTGAATGTCATTGATTTCGATATTAACACAAGTCAAGAAGTCGCAATGAAGACAGACACTATATCAAACGATTTGAATGATAGGAAATAGAATTTTGTTCGCAACTGATCAGTCTTTTGTCAGTTCTTACCAAGGTAAGAAATCTTCATTTTTAACAAACTTTAATATGTTGAGGTTTCTAAATGGAAAACGATCAAAACACTAGTGAATGTACCGTTGGAGATACGTCCAGCAATGCGGGCCACTCCATTAGACGCCATTATGCTACGTTTTCCCCGCCTTGGCCTTCGATTATTGTTTCTTGATCTACGGGTAGGGGGTTGTTGAGACCCTGGTACTACCATGCGCGCGATGCTTTTAGAGCGCATGCCTGCAATGGAACATGTCATCCTTATTGTCGAAGTAACAAACCAATAAGGTTTTCCCTTTTTATTTTCAATTGCAAAAGAATTATCCGCAATGTTTTCTTATAAATTTCATCATTCGAAGATTATCGTCTGCAACATCTTTCAATTCGGACTGGTCTGAAATGCTATAATGTGGCAATAGCTTAAGTTAATGAAATTTAGAAAATGAATATATATATATTTGTATTTCAGGCAAGAAAACATTGTGTGAGATGAAGATATCGTTACATACGATCAATTTCTTCATTTGCCCGAATGTTTCGAAGACTGTTTTCTTTAGGTGCCTGACGTCAGATGTTGTTGTTGTTGTTGTGTTTTTTTTTCAAAAAATTACATAATTAAACAATCGCTTTTTTACACTACCTTCTGGCGTTTTCACAATTTCGATTTTGTGAAAGAAAATATCTTTCAATTGGGTTCAAAGATTTGCTATAAGGTATCGTTTACCTATTTTCATCTCAATTCTGAATGATTATTCTTATTTAAGGTACCTTGAGTACAATAAGATTAACATTTTGAATATAGGGACAAAATCAATGTCCAAAATCTGACGTAGGCCACCTTTAAAACTGTTTAATATATGAATCAGGGTTGGGTCTGAATATGTTTTAGCAGAAAATACATCTACCTGAACAGTTAGAATAAGTCATAAAAGCATTTTGCTATTGAGTATTTTATGTATCACAAAAGCATACATTAATTCTGTATTTAAAGCCATTTTAGTTATTCATATCTGTCTTTTTGTCTGTACGGAACCTCTATCTCCTTTCTTCTTCTTTGCAACTTCCCTCCTTTCATCTTAATTTGGATTATGATTTTACACTTATGAGTAATAACTGTCTTTTGAAAAGCAATGGAATTCATTTGACGTGATTATATTTGACCTGACATCCAGTCTACATCTACACATACCTGGCGTTTATTTGGCCTGTTGCAAAATCTACAAATAATTGGAACACATTGTAAAGCCAATCGACAAATAGTTTTAGAAATGTTTAGCTTATTAAACTTAGACTTGATATTTTTGGAGAATATTACACTCCGGTCACGGTGAACCCGGAATGTTTTAGTTTTGTCACGGGGTATAGACTAATTTCAGACTGCACATAATGTGCAATCTGATCTTAGTCTACATTACTTGTTCGACGTTTAATCCAGAGTTGTCTATGATACCGATAGTAAATGAAGAATCGGACACTCACCAACAATAGTACTTCCGGTACTTTGATTTTGATTCAATTCTGAACATGGATTTTATCATGAACAAGGATTAAGATAGTCTAATGCAATTCTTCTATACCATACCGGAAGTTTCAAGATTTATTCGAATAAATGATGGGTTCGATTATCATCAAAGTTACATCTAAACAGGTGTCGATGACAAAGATTATTGTTGTTAACTATTCTCTTTGAAATCGAATCAAGCCAAAATAAAAGTTGTTGAAGCATATTAAAATTTTTGAGGTGACTGAATAACTATATCATACCAACTCACTAAACATTCGCATAGAAGATACTTGCAGGAAGAAATAACCTACCTGATTGTCTGTTAACCTGGCCTCTCCAATTAGGTCTCCAATTTCGATTGTTTCCCCAGTTTTGCCTTTGTTCTATATTTTGTCGTCTGCCTTGGGTCCTAGCCTGACGTTGTTGTTGTTGTAGCTGTTTTTGGCGTTGACGTTCCAGACGTTTTTGGCGTCTCTGCTCCTTTCGTTTACGTCTCAACTGCTTCTGTAAATCTCGGTTTCGTCCATACGACGCAAGTGAAATATCGGCAAGAATTCTATCAGCGGCTGATACTTGTTCAACGACCTCAACAGGCGTAGGTTCGGCTGGAAGGTAGGGAAGACTAATCAAATATGGGTCAGTGATTGATATTTTCAAATATTTCTTTAGTGCGGAAAACGCAGCTACTGAGCAGCATGTACAGCCATAAAACACATATTTTTTGAGTTATGTTAGTCATCTAAATATTCTTTGAGAAAGAATTTAACTACTAATTGAAGTGGAGACTCTGATCAGTCTGATCGGATGATAACAAGCCGCGGTCATTGCTGGAGTTGGACGTCGGACTCTCAATCTTGATATGCGGCAAATATCATTTCCGACATTTGTATTCAATAAATGGGTGGATAGTTGGAAGAAAAGTTTAGGGCTCGGAAAGGACGTAGTGGTAGTAATGGTGTAAGAAATACCAAAAATCATGTTAGGTGCTTCAGCCGCCGCGATGAAAAACTGTTAAAAGTGGCTTTGAACCCATTCAATCTATCAATCAATCGAATTAAAACAAACTGAGTTTTTCTTGGTAAAATCATGTCTAGGCTCATATCGCATAAATTTTATTTATTTATTTATGTTTGAAATTAGCAGGGCTGATTTCGGGGTATTCGGGGTTCTGTCTTAGCCTGGTCGTCATCAGCGCTGTAATTGTTGGCGTAATTCGAAATCTTTTACATTTTGTTCGTTCTCTGGTATAACTACAGACATTCATTTTAAACAGAGAATCAAGATAGCACCTAAAGCCATCAAAGGAGACAACTTTATGTATACGCCCCTTTTTTCTACATTAATTTTAATTCACTTTCAAGCATCGAACGAACATTTTTCACATGCAGACAGTGCTTTTGATCTGGTATCAAATGTAATAATCCGTTATTCAGAGCCTAAGAATCTAAATAATTTAATATTTAGTTTCGTCAATCAAAAGCTAGCGTTCTGACTGGCCGAATCTCTATGAACAAATTCTTTGCACGAGGGTATAGTCGTATCATTTGATTTTATACTACTGTTTGCAATTCTAATCGAAACACATCTCTTTTTATATTTATACGGATGACATATTATAATGAAAATGAATTAGAGAAATTAATTGTCACCGTTGCTTAAATCTAATTTTAGTTACCTTTTACTTGTCTGTTTGGTCTTCTTCCAGAAGGATAAAATTGCATCCAGCTTTGTGGAACCTTTTCAGCCTTTGACAGTGTGTTTTCACCAGGCTTTGCTTTACCAAGAGTTTGACTAGCAGATGGAATATCGTTGAGATCGAACAGTGTAATGACACCTCCAGATTCTGGCTTGTTCTGGTTATTAGAAACTGGACCAATCACGATTGCAGGTAAAACACTCGGATTTGGATCAATTACATTTTCATCAACGAATTGTGATGATGAATCCACTGGTTTGACTTGGTCTTTTGTAAATGGGTCAACTTGATTAGCAGTTTTTGATGGACCGAGAATCTGCACACCGGAATTTATTGATGATGGTTTCATAGATTGGTCTAGATTAACAGGACTTGGTCCAATATTTGGATCAATCGGAGCTGGACCGTTAACTGATATATCCATAGGTGAACCAGGATTACCAAGCCAGTCCAAAGATGGTTGGAATGTATCAGTATTACCCGAAACAAGGTTGACGAAATTACCACCAGTAGGAATTTCTGGTAAAAATTGAAAGTCGAGACTTTGCGGATCAACAGGCTGACTTGGCCCTATATCTGTTACAATTTGGTTGTCAATAGGTTGGTTGATAAATGGCGGAAATATATTTTCAGCTCCAGAAGAAGGTTTTCCTTGAGTTTGCTCAGTACCGATTACAACTGGCAAAGGTTCGCCTGGAATATTACCGATTGTTGGGTCGATGGGCACCAGTGATTTGTCTGTTCCAGCCTGTTCAGGTAATGTCACTGGACCGAGAGGTATCGGTGATAATGGATCTCCTGGTGGGTTAACTTCACTAGATGGAAAAAAGTCGACTGGATCGAATGGTTGTGCCAACATTCCTCCTTGACCAGGGTCTGTACTGATTGGTCCGATAAATGTGTTATCAGTTGGTGGATTTACGCTGATAGGTAATCCCAGATCAGCAGGAGGAAAATCTGCTAACTTTGTTACCTCATTTTGCGTTACTGCAGATCCGTCTTTCACGGGAGAGCCCAAATCAGGTACGATTGGTTTTGGTTCTAAAGCGTTGTTTGCTAACGGATTACTAGAACCAATCGGCACAGAGGAATCTTTAGGAAGGGCTGAACTATCGGGAAACCCTGTTTGTATATTGTCCGAAGGAATTCCTGAGTTTGAAGAACTGCTGTCTGGTGGAAATCCTGGATCAGACGGTGATTGTGAGTCTAATGGTGGAAATCCGGAATCTGGTGGAAAGCCAGTCTCAGGTGGAAAGCCTGAGTCTGGAGGAAATCCGGTATCAGATGGAACATTGTTCCCGGATGGTAGTGGGGCATTGACTTCGAAAAATCCTTGAAGTGAATCTACGAGACCTAAAAGAAATACGAAATAATTTTTAAAATCTTTTTTATCAACTGAAGTTAATCACCAGCCTTGTACTTAGGCAAATACATTGGAGTAAGGAAGAAACGTAGATTACCCGGGTTTTAATAAAATAAGAGCTTTCAAAACGATGAATACATTGCATTGACGTTGGCGTACTTGTGGACAAAATAGAAAACATTTCTAAGTACAACTTGTGTAAACTGTAGTTACGAGGGTTTTATAGTCAGTCGACAATACAGTGATTAACACCCATAGTATATTCTATCAATTTGTTCATTTACATGTATCAATTAAGATCGAACAAACGCTTCCGAAACAAGTTAAATCAGTAAAATTTAGATATATGTAGATCTCTTTAAAGGATTGGGTAATAGTTGTATATGGATGTAGTGGTAGTACTGATGTGAGAAATACCAGGAGTCCAATGTGTGGCGCTCCAGCCCCCGCGATATAACTGAAATACCGTTTTAAGTGGCGTTAAAGCCATTTAATCAATCAGTCAATATATCACTTGTTTTGCATGAAATGGTTAACGAGAGAAGTGGAATGAAACAAATATAAAAGCCGTTAATTGACTGATCGCATTGTCAATTAAAGAATCAATCTACAAATCATAAAATTCATTCAGATCGGACTTGAACTTTGAACTCCGACGTTTTCCTTTTTCGTGTCAATGGCCATACGTCATTGAAAAAAAGCTTGTATGACATCGAGGTGAGTTCTTTTCGGAGCTCAGTTGGCGTTGTAAGCGGTCCGTCAGTTGCATTGATCAGTTGACTTTGTGGCATTTCAAATGAGAAGAGGCCGCGTTAGAAGTGCCAACATGTCCTACTATCAGATTTTACAGTCTTATCAAAGTATAACATTTCATTTTTTTTATTTCTCTTGTGTATATCGGTAGATCAATAATATTGTATAATCAACTTTGACATTTCTCGGGTCCGACTTCTTATAAGGAACTACGTTTCCGTTTCTCCTGACAAGCCTCTGATCGGTCGGCTGAATGTATACTTTATAGAAATTTACCACTTACAATTTTTGCCAGCCGGCCGATCGAACGGCAGCATATGGTATTCAGTGACTAGTATATTCTTATCACTTACTTGATAAAACACATGTCTGCGAGGCAGATATTACTAGGACTGCGACAAGGAGATCCAATTTCATCTTTGTTGTTTTGCTGAAAAATAATTATAGACACGTAAACTTGTATTCAACTTATTTAACTGAAGAAAAAAGGCATAAGTAGGAGAATGTTTACCAAAATTAGTTCAAATAATCTAATTAAAGAGATACGGCGCTAGCAGATCAGCTTTCTCAGTTTTTGCGTGTGTCTGTCAAACAAAATTTGTGTTACTATAGGGCTTTTAAAGAAATTGAGTATCCGTCAAGAAATAATTTTCTATGAAACAAGCTTACCTTAAACGAGTCCAGAATAGAGAAGTTACCGAGAGAGTTTTTGAGGACATTGTAGCTTTTCTATTCTAAACAAGGTTTAGTTACAGATTCCTTTTGTCTATACAAGAACAACAATTTTATACTTTATCCTCATTCCCGGATTCCACGGATCGAGAAATTGCGCTAATACGGGCATTCTGATGACGTCATGTAGATAATGATTCTGTGCATATGTAGGAGATGGTTATCTGAGATGGCCTATTTCTGTGATGACATATTTCGCTATGTATCAAAGTAGTTATGTGAGAAAGGGCGTTTATGTGCACCTTTCATCGATCTGCTCCTACACTTCTTACTAACTAGGGCGAAGTCAACTAATGAGATCGCATTAATTAGTCATTGTATGCCCTAAATGGTATTATAAAAAATCTTGTTTCACATTTACTCTAACATAACGTCAAAAAGCGTATGATTTAGACTATTGATAGAATTTACATCTGTCCACACTTCCATAATCCCTTCAAAAAGAAGACATGTTTTTTGATGACTAGCGACCTGTTATGAATATTCATGTATGGAGGACCAACAATTCAAATCGCAACAACGCCGCCGGTCAATGTTATGTTTCCTACAATGCGTGATTACCATAATCTTAAGTTGTGTGAGCAGCTGGAGGGCCGAAATGGGTGCAGTGGTAGGACAGGTGTAAGAGACACCAGAAATCCATGTTAAGGTGATCATGCTCCGCGATATGACTGAAATACTGTTAAAATGGCGTTAGACCGCATTCAATCAATCATTAGGGGAAATTATAGTGAAAGCAAAGTGAAACAAAGATTTAAAAGTAGGAGGGGATGCAGTGGAATCAACCAGTTAATGAAAATTACATAAATAAATAAATGTTCACATTAGTTAATGATCTTATTCTAGTTTCAGAAATTTTGAAATTTGTCAGCCTACGCTTTCAGTGCGAACTGACCAGAATCGATACTTTTCGCGAGTGCCTGATGGTATCTTTTCGCGTGACGGGTCACATATCGTCGGTGGGCGATCAAAAGCTTATAACTACAGCTTGAATAAGGCGATCAAAACCTCGTAACTACAGCTTGAATAAGCTGTAGTTACGAGGTTTTTATCGCCCCTCGACAACATGAAAACCTAAATATACAACTGATTATACGAACGAAGTATCAGTTGTTTATTTAGGTTTTCATACAAACGAATAGAGCCGACGTCATAGCGCAGTCGGTAGCGCGTCAGGCTACCTATCTTCAATCATGGGACGTCATTGGTTCGATCCACGGCGGCGACACATATTCTTTCCGACATTTGTCTCTCACCAATAGGTGAATAATCGTAGGCCTAAGTGGTATAGCAGTTGGAGGCTAGGATAGGATTTAGTGGTAGAAGTGGTGTGAGAAAAACCGGTAATCCATCGTTAGGTGCTCAAGCCGCCGCGAACCCCATTCATTTAATCATATACAAACGAAGAAAAATGGAGAAGTTATTCTGCTGTTAAAGAAATGAACTACTGTTTTGGACGGAGGCTAAAGACCACGAAACTAGAATAACTTGCAGGTCGCCTATCTTAATCATCATATTGCTAGGCCATTCATTTCATTATAAAGATAATATCTATTTTTAACGAAGGTTACTCCTTAAGATAACATTGGTTGATTGAATGTTTGATTGGGCTTTAACATCGCTTTTAAGAGTATTTCAGTCATATCGCGGCGGCTGGAGTACCTAACAATCGTTCCTGGTATTTCTCAGACCAGTACTACTACTATATCCTTTCCTAGCTATTTCACTAAGGTTAACGATTATCCACCCATTGTTGATAGACAAATGTCGGAAAGAATATGTGCCGCCGTCGGGGAACGAACCCATGACATCCCATGAATGAAGGTTAGGAGTCTGACGCGCTACCGACTGCGCTATGTCGTCTTTCAGATAACATCATGCAATTAAGATACAATGCAATACTTATTTTCAATGAGGCTTTCAAACAAACTACACACACACTCATTCATCATTTAACTTTAATATCTTTGAACTCCGACATTGGTCGACATTGGTGTGAGTTGTAGTAACGATATTTAGGTCATCAACATTTTTTTGTTACATGTTACTGGAAGTTAATGCCGTTTGATCTTTTAGTCGAACTTCTTGTCGGAGGCAGTGGGAGCGGCCAGCGGTTCTAAAATTATTTAGCACTGTGAAATATGCTTAGGCTATGATTTTCATAAAACTTCCATAATTGAATGTCTATTTAATCCACCACTAGACAATATATTTTTAGACTTGTTCAACTTGGAGTGATCTGCAAACAGCAATTCAAAGTGTCTTTAAATATAATCTAAAGACGAGCCAAAGGTACCAACAATTTCTCCTTTTCTAACAATTTTTTCCATAAAAATTGTTCTTGATTGCGTCAAGATACGGAATTTTGTGGTATATGATTAAAGGACAAAGCTATTGAGATCGCATCTCAAATGATTTGGAAGGTTCTGATTAGAACACAGGATTTAGTTAGAACTGTTCAAAAGCAACGCATTATTTCGAATAAAGAGAATTAAGCTACAAGTGAACAATCGCGAATGTCAGTCAAGGAATTTATCGACCAATCAAAGCATTCATTCAGCCCGGATTAGAGATTCAAAATCCGACAATGACCGCCATCTGTGTTAAAGAGTTTTGTGGTTATGCGAATTATTTAAGCTGTAGATACGACGTTTAGCTCTCCAACCATTCTACGTCTTTGTTACTTGCTACAAAATAACGCCGTTTAAGAGAACTAGGTGACTGGTTGACTGGCGAGCCTGTCCTAATCTGACGATACAATATCGGAGAGAAGCGCAGATTGGACAGGTTCACCAGTCTAGGTGACTGGTTTATTGATGGCTGCCCAGCACCAAACAATGGATTCCTTGTATTTCTCACACCTGCACTACCACGACATCCTTTTCTAACCTCTAGCTGCTATCCCAATTAGGTTTACGATTACCCTACCATTGGTGAGAGACAAGTGTCGGAAAGAACATGTGCCACCGCCGGGTGTCGAACCCATGGCATCCCATGTTATAGATAACCATACAAACTCAAGTTTTACTGAATTCACTCAATTCTTACCTTATATGAATAAATAGATGGATTTCAAATTTGTAGAGTTTAAGTTGTAATTAATGTTTTAGCACCTTGAAAATTGTTTGCACATTTAGTTTCCGAGTTGTTATACCACACTCAAATAAACAAATAAATACTTCAAAATGATATATATAAAGTATATTCACTCACTAACAAAATATCACAACTGAATTAAATATATCCGTTTAGTTTGTTTTGAGGAAATATAAACATATTTCTAACCACGTTAAAACCACGTTATTTTGTGGGAGACGTCGTTTACGTTATTACGTATGACGTAAAAATTAACGCATCGCTTATACATGTACTAACGCGTCGTCTCATTATTTATAAGGTTTTTATGCATTATTTGTCATTTATTACGTTGTCGATTATTGTTTTGGTTAACCAATGACAGAAAAGGTTTACATATATCACGCTAAAGGGGACAATCAGAGAATTCTTGAAAAACAACGTTTGACCGTTTGGCAAAAAGAATGTCGCCGTAATTACCGAAAGACTCGATCCTTATCAGACTGAGCGCTTTTGAATTCTTACCAGGTCGGATTTTTTAGTATTTTTATGTTGATACATTCTCTGAATCTAAATCTAAAATAATCTAATCTTTAGTTTCGTCTATCAAAAACGGGC